>APFE031604925.1:0-25362 GCA_000404065.3 Pinus taeda | reverse complement strand
TCCGTGTTTCTTCATTGTGCTTTTTTTTATTATTTATTTTCAAAAGAGAACATTAATGATTTGAATAGGATTTTCACATATCATTTGATTAATTTGCAGATGCCTTCAAACCTTAGGTACATGGAGATAATGGAAAATTATCAAGCAGCTAATGGGTTGTTAATTTGCAGATATAATAATTATCAAGCATTAATGAGATGATGAAAACCTGACTTATTTAGAATGACAAAAGACACAAAACCTTTAAACATAATCCAATGCATCCTTGATCTCCTCTTTGAAATGGCGATCGATCCCTAGCCTCTCAAAAATATAAAAAGCTCACAAGCGTTCAAATAGATCAAGCGAATATTGAAAAGGCAGTGCAATAACAAATTCTCCATTTAACAGTTTTTACAAATTATATATATAAAAAAGGGCATTCCTGAAATCATACTTTCATCTTGATTCCATGGTTTTTGAATTTCTTAAAGATGAAATTCAAGAACTCCAAACATTTTTTGTTCCCTGTACGCATGAAAAGAGCCGCAATAGATGCCGACGAGCTCAACAATGATCCATCCTTGGATTGAAGTTTGATTATTTTCTCCCAATCTATTGTTTCTTGCAGGCCTCCCAAAGAATACAGTAATGTTGCTGAAAAGGCATAGGGAAGATTAGTAGGAAGCTTGGTCCAAAGTATTATACAAAACCTACAGATTACCAATAGGGGATGATGCAAAAATTGTAGGTTAGCATGGACATCTTCTTATTGCTCCTACCAAAACTTCTTGTTAGAGTTCAGAAATAATATGGAAATTTTCATCTTGACATGCATGAAACACCACAACATGTTGCAACAATTCCTTATAAACATCTCCGTTGATAGCACATATCTCTTCGCATGCTCCTCTTTTGGTCAAAACTTCTCATTGATGAGATATTTAGTCTCAACTCCCTACAATTGTAGCCTCTAGACTAGAATTATGTTCCAAGGTCTCAACTATGATGGGATATCCTGTAATGGCCATCCCATTTAATCTACTCATCAAATAAAATAAAAGAACATGCTCACCTTGATAACTTGCTTGTGCATCAATGTCCACATCAAATAATGGTGTCACTATTGAAGCATCATCTGCTGCCTACGAAAGCTTTGCGATTTCTAATGGATTAGGTTGTCTAAATTGGATTTTTTGTATAGACTTTGGAACTTTTCATGCCACCCGTGAAAAAATGTCAAAATGAAATCCTTTTGTAGGCTTTTTCCTGAGTGCCTATATTACGTTTTTCTTCCCTATCCATTGATTTTCCTATCTATTTCTATTCCATGATGATAGGAACACAACACATGAATTTTCATTCAGAGGGATATCAAGTTTTGTTTCTAGACTATGTTGATCTTCTAATATTTCTTGGTTTTGTATATCTCAAACCTTTCCCTTTTTTCTTAGTAGTGAAGTCCCAAATCTCTGTTTCCTTTCCTCAACATAGGTTGTAATATTTCTTTGGTTAAAACGATCTCTTATACAAGCATCTAAACCAGAACTATACATTAATTTCCTTTCAATTCTTTTGATTCTTCAGGTTTGTTAAATAGCTTCCAATAATTTTCTTGCTCCCAAATTCCTTATTCACTTTAAGCTTGAAGATGTCTTCAGATGATAACATATGATAAGATAGGTGCACTACTTGTAACATCCATATCAACTAAATTCTTTTCATTTGTATTCTCATAGTTTTCTTGTATTATGATTTCCTTTCAATTACCAATTAAAGAGACCCTCACCAGTGATGCTAGCTATACCTTGTTCAACAAACTCAAGTTTAGACAACTACCCAGGAAACTCACCAATATCAAGTCTATTCATGTTAATAAAAATCCCCTTAACTCTATTCATATTTCAATATTTAAAAGGGCAAATCATGTAATTAAGATATACTAGTAATTAGCATCATTATATAAACAAATAACTAAATATTTCATAATCATTGAAATAAGAATTAAATATTGAAATAAAAAATATGAAATAACTATTTGAAATTTGAATAATGAATAAAAATATATGTAATAATATTTCTTAGATAAAAAGTTTATTAATAAATAATTAAGGTTTAGTAAATAATTAAGTTTTAGTGGTTAATTCAATTTTCATATTAATAATTCAACATTATATGAATATGAATATTAAATAATATTTTTAATATATATTTTGTATACTTTAATGTAATATGTATATTATGATTTTCTTCTAGTATTTTTATTAAGAAAAACAAAATTACAATGTAACAAATTGAATTTTATTATTTTTATTACTTTTAACTTTCTAAATCCGACCTTATATTATTCTTAACCGATATATAAATGTTTTTTATCAACCAATCATTTACTTATTATAAACTAAACATATTTTTACATTACACCTACAAGTCACCCCTATAAGACCTAATTTAAAGTTCCCAACATTAACTAAATAAATCATATGATAAGTGAAATTACCAAATAATTGGGAAAAAATGTATGGATTGCACATTCTTTGAATTTATTACCATTATAATTGATTATCATTAGGAGTGTGTATTATTTAAATGAATACCCTACTTACTCATTAGTTTTAACTCTAAAATAAAATCTTCCTGGGTGCATTGTATTATGTCTTAATTGGTTATTATTAGGAGCGTGTATTATTTAAATGAATACCTTACTCGTTTATTCTAATTTAAAAATAGAATCTTCCTTGTTATATTTGGAAATTGTTGTGAGCATTGTATTATTATTATATTTAATTTTAATTTTTATGAGTGATATGATAACTTTGTGAGGTTATGATTTTGATTTTTAAACTAAAACATATAAATTCCATATATAAAAGCAAACAAAAATCCCAATATATCTATATATATAAAATCTGAGGTGACAATTCAATTGGTGATTAAAGTAATCTGTATATATCTATATATATAAAATCTGAGGTGACAATTCAATTGGTGATTAAAGTAATCTGGAATATGTGAACAGAAAAATGCAAAGTTCAAAACCCCTGGTTATGACCAAGCTTAAGAAGATGGTGACAGATTGGAAATCATCAAAAAAATATTAGTTATTACTACAGGTTGGGGAGTTCTTCTGAAATAACAAAAAACAATTATATATACTTTTTAAATACAATAAAAATTATTCCCAATTTCTTTTATCTTTATTTGTTTTATAAAATCCAAAATTAAAATGCAAAATAATGATATGCTATTGAAAAAAAAAAAAATTTTCATCTTAAAAAAAATAAAAAGTTAACTTTTCATGGAATACACAACCACCCACAACAAGGGTGATGGAATACACAACCACCCACAACAAGGGTGAGACTACTACAAATCAATATTACAAAACATAAACTATGTAAATCATAAATATGTGTTGAAAATATATAATCTCAACGTTGTGCGCGCGGGCCAGCACTCAAACCGCTTCGTACCAAGTCAAAACCACCCAGCAGCAAACCTAAACCGCCAGGAAGATATCGTACCGCTTTTGGCATAAAGCTGTTTCCGTACGATGGTGCTTCGATGCAGACATCTGGACAACCGTGACATCATCGCCTGACACTTTTCGGAAGGTAACTTTCGGTCAACTCACCCCTTCCGATATTGATTACGCTCGTCCGATGAGCTCCAGCATTTACCGCCGTTGATTTACCAAAGTTGCACGGTGGTGTAAAGTACAGTGAGAAAGGTGTTCCGATATCCATCCTCCGCCGTTCGATTAAAGCCAAGTTTGTCCACCGTCAAATTTCAAGGAAAGTACACGGGGTCTCGTAAAACTAAATTAAATGCGTGGAGTAAAGTTTGGCCCATACTATAAGTTAATTTTATGACATGTTTTTGGTAAAGTGTTTAAATGTTTTTATGGCCCGTAATAGTTATGGCATACGGAAGTATGGGCATAAATTTATGTAAGTTTTTTTTTATTATTATTACGAAATGTATGGTATACGTTTTAGTAGGAGCGTTGACTCCATTGTAATTCAGATTTTTGCACACGGGGAGAAGGTGAACCTCAGTCCGCGGCATCAAAGAAAACAGAGGGTCCGCAGCACCTGTGAAAAACACAGAGATTAAATTTTGTATTGCAGGGGAGGAACGCACAGAAGTGCATAAATGTTTTTGGTTTGAAATGTAAAAGAAAGTGCAGCAGCAGAGTAAAAATGTTTTGTTTTGGTAATGTAAGAAATGTAAAGATTGCACAGCAGTGCAGGAGGAGAAAGTAAATGAAGAAAACCAGTGGATAGTTTTGTTGAAATCCATGAATTGTTTCACACAAGTGAAAAGGTAAATGTGTAAAACTCTATAATTTTGTTTTCACACAGCAGTGAATGTAAATGAAATATTTACACACAGTGGTGTAAAATTTCATAGGAGGCAGAGTAAATTTTGTTAAAATGTTTTGGTGAATCCCTCTGAGTGAAAGAGGATGAATATGTCTCAGCCATTTTGTTTTAATGAATAGAAATCATTTTATGGTGGTGAAATACTCTGTTCTGTATAATTTTTAAAAAAAGACTTCTCTGTGGAAAAAGATCCTGGTGTAAAGAAAACAGAGCATTGCCTCTGTGTTTTATTTTTCTGGTTTTGGTATTTTTCCCATTGCAAACAAAAATAACCAACAGTGGTATCAGAGCAGGCTTAGGCTCTTTGTAGGTGACAAAGAAGCTGAAGGGAGGAGTCTTTTGGTTGCAGAAGTCAGTTGTTTTTAAATATACAGTCAAGAAATTGAAGCATAACTAAGGATGCAAGGAATGGCCAGCACAAGCACTGGTATGGGTATGTTTAACACCCAGCTCCCACAGCTCAATGGGAAGAACTATGACTACTGGGCAATAACCATGAGAGCCTGGTTTGCCTCTCAAGATTTATGGGAAATAGTTGAAGATGGCTTTGATGAACCAGCAGATGAAACTGAGTTTAATAGGTTAACTCAGGCAGAGAAAGATCTGCTGAAGAGCAATAGGAAAAAGGATTCAAAAGCCCGTGTGTTGTTGTATCAAGCAGTGGACCAGAGTGTGTTTCCAAGGATGGCAGGAGCTAAGACATCCAAAGAAGCATGGCAAACCCTCAAGACAGCCTATCAAGGCATGGAGAAAGTGAGGACAAAAAATCTATAGTTGCTGAGGAGAGATTTTGAGAATCTCAACATGAAGGAGTCAGACAACATTGACTCATTCTTCACACATGTAATTGGTCTGATTACACAGATGAGGACTCATGGAGAAACCATTGAAGATAGGAGGATTGTGGAGAAAACACTGAGGGTCTTACCCTCAAAGTTTGATGCTATTGTCACCACCATTGAAGAGACAAAGTATCTCTCAAGCTTTTCAGTTGATGAGCTACATGCATCACTGATAACACATGAGCAGAGATTGAGTAGGAATGAAAACTCATCTCTAGAGCAAGCCTTCAAGACCCAGATGTCCTTTGGAAGAGGAAGAGGTCAAGGCAGAGAAAACAAGAGAGGAAGAGGCAGAAGCCAGAACAGAGGTGGAAGGAACAGTCCAGCAAATGCTCAAGAGAGGCAGCAATCCAAATCAGAACCAAGGCCAAGGCAACAGTCAACAAAGAGAACAACATCATGCTCAAGGACAAAGGTATGAAAAATCCAATGTCCAATGCTATTATTGTAAAAAATATGGGCATTATGCCAGTGAATGTAGGAAGAAGCAACATGATATGAGTAATAGCCAAAATGCAAATGTTACTAGAGAAAACATCAGCCAAACTAATGTATTGTTAGCTTGTAACATGGCTGAAACAAATAGTGAAGACATATGGTTTTTAGACTCAGGTTGCAGCAACCATATGACAGGAAATATAGCTCTCTTTTCTGCCCCAGATAAAAATATGAAATCAGAAGTCACACTAGGAACTGATAGCAAAGTTTCTGTTATGGGAAAGGGGAGGTAAAAATATTTACAAAGCAAGGAGAAAGGAAAACCATAGCAGATGTCTATTATGTCCCCGGAATGAGATGTAACCTCTTGAGTATTGGACAGCTTGTTCAAAAGGGTTACAATGTTTATTTTTTGAATGATGTGTGTACCATCATGGATATACCACCCAGCAAACGATGCATTGCTGAAGTGAGGATGACAAGGAACAGGATGTTCCCTCTCAAAATCAGGGCAGATTTGAGGAACAAAAATGTAATTGCAGCAGTGACCCAAGAGGCTTTCCAAAGCGTGCCAAAGGATGAGAATTGGTTGTGGCACTTGAGATTTGGACATCTCAATTTTGGAGGTCTAAATTTGTTGAGCAGAAAAAGAATGGTGAAAGGATTACCTTTGATAGAGAAACCGGACAGCCTATGTGAAGGTTGCATTTTGGGAAAACAACATAGAGAAAGTTTTCCCTCAGGTAAAAGCATAAGGGCAAAGGCACCCTTAGAGATCATCCACTCAGACTTATGTGGACCGATGCAAGCAGCCTCATTAGCAGGTAACCAATATTTCCTAACTTTTATTGATGATTTTACAAGAAAGACTTGGATTTATTTTCTCAAAGACAAAAGTGAAGTGTTTGAGAAATTCCAAAACTTCAAAGCACTTGTGGAGAACCAAAGCGGGCTGCATATTAAAGTTCTCAGAACTGATAGAGGAGGAGAGTATATCTCCAAGGAATTCCTAAGATTTTGCAGAGAAAATGGAATTCATAAACAATTTACAGCAAGGTACACCCCACAGCAAAATGGAGTTGCTGAAAGGAAGAACAGGACCATCATGGATATGGCGAGAAGCATGTTGAAGGCAAAGCATTTGCCAAATGACTATTGGGCTGGAGCTGTAAATTGTGCAGCATATATTCTGAACAGGTGTCCTACAAAAGCAGTGATGAATAGAGTGCCAGAAGAAGCATGGAGTGGGAGAAAGCAAGGAGTCACCCACATGAGAGTTTTTGGATGTGTGGCCTATGCACACATTCCAGATCAGCTAAGGAGGAAGTTGGACAGCAAAGGGGAGAAATGTATTTTCATTGGATACAGTGAAGAATCCAAGGCATACAGGTTGTATATCCCATCCACCAAGAAGTTTTTTATCAGCAGAGATGTTCAATTCATTGAAGAGGAAGCTTGGGATGGAAGCATAGAGAAAACAGTGAATGTCAAAAACTGTTTGTCTCATGATGAAGATGATGAGGAGGTGGCTGAAATGCATCCCCAAACAGCAGCGCCAACACAAGGACAGCAAGAAACACCATTGAGGATAAATGAGAGTGCTTCTCCAAGCACACCACAAGGAGGAAATTCAAGTGCATCTTCAAGCACTTGCACACCAAATGAAAGAGGTAAGAAGTTTAGAAATCTCAGTGATATTTATGATGAAGGAATGAAATCCTTATTTGCCTTGTTTTGTCATGTTGATGATCCTATTCATTTCGAGGAAGCAATTAAAGATAAGAAATGGATAGAAGCTATGGATGAGGAAATGAATGCCATAGAGAGAAACAAAACATGGGATTTGGTTGAGCTACCTAAATGTAAAGAAGTCATTGGAGTGAAATGGGTTTACAAAACCAAGAGCAATGCTGAAGGCAAGATAGAAAGGCACAAGGCAAGGCTGGTTGTCAAAGGGTACAAGCAGCAGTATGGGAGAGACTATGATGAGACTTTTGCACCGGTTGTAAGAATGGAAACCGTGAGAGCAGTGCTGTCCATAGCAGCACAAAACAAATGGAAAGTCTACCAAATGGACGTGAAGTCAGCATTCCTAAATGGAGTGTTAAAGGAAGAGGTTTATGTTGAACAGCCTCTAGGCTATGAGAGGAAAGGTGAAGAGCACAAAGTGTGCAAATTGAAGAAAGCTCTTTATGGGCTGAAGCAAGCGCCAAGAGCATGGTACAACAGAATAGATTCATATCTATTGGACAATGAATTCGACAAGTGTGAAGGAGAACCCATCGTCTACATCAAAGAAAAAGATGGTAAAATTTTAATTGTTGTCTTGTATGTTGATGCTGTTATTTTCACAGGTAATGATGATCAGCTCATTAAGAATTTTAAATCAGTCATGAAAGAAGAATTTGAAATGACTGACATGGATTTCTTGAGATACTTCTTAGGCATAGAAGTAGTTCAAAATGAAAAAGGAATTTTTATTTCACAGGCAAGATATGTGGATCAAGTATTGAGCAGATTTAGCATGGAAGAATGTAAGGCAGCAATCACTCCCACAGTGATGGGATTAAAACTCAGCAGAGAGGACAGCAGCAAGGATTTTGATCCTAGTTTGTACAAGAGTATTGTAGGCAGCCTTATGTATTTAACAGCAACCAGGCCTGATATTATGTATGCTTTTAGTTTAATTTCCAGATTCATGGAGAGGCCAAAGGAGGCACATTGACAAGCAGCAAAAAGAATTCTGAGGTATGTCAAAGGCACTAAAAGGTTTGGAATTTTATATAATGTCTCAGAAAATTCAGATTTGGTTGGATACACAGATAGTGATTGGGCTAGAAGTGTTGATGATCGGAAGAGAACTTCCGGTTATGTTTTCTATATGGGTTCAGGAGCCATTTCATGGGCTTCTAAGAAGCAGTCCATTGTAGCATTGTCTACAGCAGAGGCTGAATATGTGGCAGCTACAGCAGCAACATGTCAAGCAGTTTGGATGAGAAGGATGTTGAGGAGCTTAGGCCATGAGCAGGCAAAAGCGACAGTGATATTTTGCGACAATAGCTCAGCTATTGCATTGTCAAAGAATTCAGTGTTTCATAAGAGAACGAAACACATTGATACAAGGTTTCACTACATCAGAAAATTAGTGAACAATGGAGAAATCGTCCTAGAACATTGCAAGACACAAGAACAAGTTGCAGACATCTTGACAAAGCCATTGGATCAGAAAAGCTTTGAATTTTTGAGGAAGTGTCTGGGTATGACCGAATGCCCAGCAGTTGAAATTAAAGGGGAGTGTTGAAAATATATAATCTCAACGCTGTGCGCGCGGGCCAGCACTCAAACCACGTCGTACCAAGTCAAAACCACCCAGCAGCAGACCTAAACCGCCAGGAAGATATCGCACCGCTTTTGGCATAAAGCTGTTTCCGTACGATGGTGCTCCGATGCAGACATCTGGACAACCGTGACATCATCGCCCGACACTTTTCGGAAGGTAACTTTTGGTCAACTCACCCCTTCCGATATTGATTACACTCGTCCGATGAGCTCCAGCATTTACCGCCGTTGATTTACCAAAGTTGCACGGTGGTGTAAAATACAGTGAGAAAGGTGTTCCGATATCCATCCTCCGCCGTTCGATTAAAGCCAAGTTTGTCCACCGTCAAATTTCAAGGAAAGTACACGGGGTCTCGTAAAACTAAATTAAATGCTTGGAGTAAAGTTTGGCCCATACTATAAGTTAATTTTATGACATGTTTTTGGTAAAGTGTTTAAATGTTTTTATGGGCCATAATAGTTATGGCATACGGAAGTATGTGCATAAATTTATGTAAGTTTTTTTTATTATTATTATTACGAAATGTATGGTATACGTTTTAGTAGGAGCGTTGACTCCATTGTAATTCAGATTTTTGCACACGGGGAGAAGGTGAACCTCAGTCCGCGGCATCAAAGAAAACAGAGGGTCCGCAGCACCTGTGAAAAACACAGAGATTAAATTTTGTATTGCAGGGGAGGAACGCACAGAAGTGCATAAATGTTTTTGGTTTGAAATGTAAAAGAAAGCGCAGCAGCAGAGTAAAAATGTTTTGTCTTGGTAATGTAAGAAATGTAAAGATTGCACAACAGTGCAGGAGGAGAAAGTAAATGAAGAAAACCAGTGGATAGTTTTGTTGAAATCCATGAATTGTTTCACACAGGTGAAAAGGTAAATGCGTAAAACTCTGTAATTTTGTTTTCACACAGCAGTGAATGTAAATGAAATATTTACACACAGTGGTGTAAAATTTCATAGGAGGCAAGTAAATTTTGTTAAAATGTTTTGGTGAATCCCTCTGAGTGAAAGAGGATGAATATGTCTGTCATTTTGTTTTAATGAATATAAATCATTTTATGGTGGTGAAATACTCTGTTCTGTATAATTTAAAAAAAAAGACTTCTCTGTGGAAAAAGATCCTGGTGTAAAGAAAACAGAGCATTGCCTCTGTATTTTATTTTTCTGGTTTTGGTATTTTTCCTATTGCAAACAAAAATAACCAACAATATGCGCATAACGTATTGAAAGAAGGCTATGTCATGAGAGTCTTTTGAGAAAAAAACGTTGTCATGACAGTTATGTCATGAGAGTCTTTTGAGAAAAAAACGTTGTCATGACAGTTAGGGTATGTTACCCTACTAAAACACCACGCTTTTACAACGACACATAGAATAGTCACGGCATACATGTTTACGAAAATTGAATTTCATCAGTCTCGATCCAATAACATACATGTCATTGCATTTTCCAGGATATTCCATTTTCATTTTGCGTTAAACATTCAAAATTTTCCAACAAACACAGCGGTCTGCAATTTATTACACTCACACAGAAAACCTAACCCCAATAGCGGAAGTAGATCCATGCAGATACTCATCCAAATATCACACATGTAATTGCATTGTCATTGTCATTGATACTGGATCCATTTTCATTTTGTGTTGAACATTTAATTATGTTTTTCAATAAACACGGCGGTCGGGAATTACACTCCCAGAAAAACTTAAATCTCAATGGCAGAAATAGATCCATGCAGATACTGGATCCCAGCATTATCCATGTAATAACTGAAACAAATAAAATATGCAATTGCAGCACCAAGAAAAACGTAAACCATCCATCCACGCAGATACTCCATCCAAGCATTATCCATGTAATGACTGAATGCTTCTCGAGATGTCCATGTAAGACCTATTATTATCTAACCGAAACGAAAACATATCCATGCAGATACTGCATGCAGATTCTCAAAAATAATTGCATCCCAACAAATGTTTCTCTGGATGTCAATGTAGCCACTACCATTATTTAACTGCATTAAAAAAAACAAGTAACAACTACAGCTCAACTGAATAAACTATTCATCTACCAAAATTCTCATGCCAAAATAATAAGAGGCACTACTGCTCAGAGCTTACAAATGCAAGTAATTAATGTGGGAGATCCTTGCAGCTACTTCGCGGGTGACTTAGCTGATCCATTCGGAATTAGTTAAGCATGGTCGGCAGTGGGATTGAGCTCATCCCAAGCTTCAATCCAAGTGACCATGGCATCTGCCAACTTCTGGAAATACGGATCTATTACTCCCAAGTTTCTCCCTTACCTGCTTTGACAGCTCAATGTAGCATTGCTGGACAGAGGTACATTCCTTTGGAATTGTGGCAGATTGGAAAAATGGAATAATGTCCTCTTGCCAGAATATTCCCTTGTATTCTTTCTTCAAATTAACAAAAGGGTTACTGGCCTTGCTGTGCCAAATGTATGGCAGCCCTGTCTTCACACCCAATCCCAAGTGGTCGCAGATGACCTTGACACACCATCCTGCCCACATATCGTCATAGCGACCAATAGGCTGGCCATCACCCATCAAGCCAAAATACATGGCAGGGCCAATCAAGTCCCGATTGAAGGCCAAATTCATGCCACACATGGGGAAAAGCGTACCCTTTGGAATTGTCAAAACTGCATCAACATATCTGGTGTTGCGTTCGGAAGGTTTGACAAGCTGTGTTGGGGCATCGTAATCAGGGATATTCATCCAGAGGCCATGAGAAACTGCAGTGGGTGTTCCATGGCGAAGGCTGAAGGGGTACCCACGTACAAAATCTGCACCCTGTCTGTATGGATCATACAGTGTATTGAAAAAGAATGGAGTTGAAGGGGAGAGCAAATTCATGATGTGCTGCTGGAGAGCATTGATGTCATTGCCGGAGGGATCCTTGGCAACGAAGCAGTCATCGTCAATAGTAAAGATGTATTTCTTCTTAGAGACCATGTAGCCGAAGCAACGGCAGGCACTGTCCTTGAAAGAGATGCAGGAGGCCTTGGGGCCGAGGATCCTCTCGATATCATTTCTGTTGTAAAGTTCGTAATCGAAACCCTGAGGCACACTGATGGTCTTCGACGGATCGCCATCCTGCACAATGATGAGGTGATAGGGCTCAAAGAATGGCCTCCACATCTCCAAGAAATCCAAGTTCCGGATCGTGGGTATCACTATGTCCAGCTCCTCCGTCAGGATTGGGGTCGCAGCACTCGAAGTCGAAACTGCCATTGTTACTGGATCAACTGACCTACGTGCCAAGAAACAAGAAATGAAAGAAAATGAAATACACACAACCCAATCTTCCACAACCCCAAAGGACTTTTGCTCTCAATCTTGATTTGGTTTCTCTCCATAAGTGTATATATAGGTGTGGAAGAGCAGTCCCCAGCAAGGGGTTCAAGAGATTTGTTATTTGGGGATTCACGCTCTTGCCCAGACTCCGGAAGCCTGGGATAAATCACAATTAAAATCTCCGGTTTTGACGTTAATTTAGTGGAGTGTTATCACTGGAATTGCTAATCTATTAATGGGATTTTATGAATAAGAATTAGATGGCAAAACGATTTACTCACTAGTGGGATGCTATCACTATGTTTGCTAACCCATTAGTGGGATGCTATGAATAGGAATTAGATGGAAGAACGATCTACCCATTAGTGGGATG
Source organism: Pinus taeda (assembly GCA_000404065.3). Taxonomy (NCBI): domain Eukaryota; kingdom Viridiplantae; phylum Streptophyta; class Pinopsida; order Pinales; family Pinaceae; genus Pinus; species Pinus taeda. Next base: position 12,689 of record APFE031604925.1, on the reverse strand, counting down.
CTATCACTATGATTGCTATCAGTGGGATACGTGGGATGCTATCGCTATGATTGAAATTAGTGGGACGCTGTCATTATGATTGCTATCATCACGTTTGTGGGATGCTATCATTATGACCGCTATCATCCCTTGGCATAGTTTAACTCCCCTAAAAGTGTTTCCCACCCTACCTTTCCCCATGAGGTTTGTCTCTAACACTTGGTGGAGATTAAACCCCACTCAAACCAACTGGGCTACACTTTATAGGTCTTCCACTTGAATTGTTACTTCCATATATCTTGATATTTGCAAAGCCTTCTTTATGTAGGTATAGTGGTAATATGGTTCTTTTTACTAAGGCTAACCATATGGAATTTGAACCGGCCACGTATAGCAAGGAGCACCTTAATAGTACACTCATTCACCATCAATCCAATGCCCTATGGGCTAATAGTAATCAGGGTTGAACAAACATTCAAATCAAAATATATTTTAATGCTAGAGTACTCATAGCCAAAAGTTGCTTTAAGAATAAGTCTAATTAAAAATTTGTGTTTGATAAGTAAGTATTCATCTGTTCTAATTTTTGTTCTAAGGGTTTTAATTTATTTTTAAAGGAACACCTAACATCTAATGAGTAATAATAATTATTGTAACAAAGTTGGTCCAATGCAAGAGTAAGAACCTTATTGACTTCTTTAAAGTTGGTAAGGATTTGTGAGTTTTTTTGCAAAAGTGAATCGGTAAATCATTGTAGTAATTTGAGTGAGGCCCAATATCAAATTTAGTAGTTGCCACTCAAACACCAAGAGCATATCCAACAACCCGTAAGCCATATATCTAAGGAATTTATGACTTAGCAAGATTCGAGACTCCATGAGGGAAGAAGAGTCCACTCCTTGAGCCTTATCACAATAGGCCAAAGATGTCCTCTTGTGAGATTTGAAACTTGGTGGAGGTGATAGCATCCCATTGTGCTTCTAGATTTTAACATACAAACTAAACATTGTTGAGGTATATATCAATTTGGATCACTGTACAAATGAGACAAGGTAATAATTTTGACAGCATGAGAACATATAACTATGTTGGGAAACTAAGTTAAGGCTTGTTGAGTTAAAGATTAATGCTCTTATGTTTGTCAATATGAGGGGATTTTAGATTTGCAACCATTTTGGGAAGTCAACTCCAATATTTAAAGCCATTTGAAGATTAATAGATGCTACTCATAGGAAATTTTTTGTTTTATTATATTTATCGAAGTATGTAATTGTAGAATAAATTTAGAGTGGTGGTGCTGTATGAACGAATTAGGTTGAGAATGGTGGCCATTACTTCATATGATTAAAACTTGGTTTTATTCCATATCTCTAATTCCTCTAAGCTTTAAAAGTAGGATACATTTGCAATATGTATGATACTTTTGGAAAGATCTTCTAGGGCTCTTTATCCTATCAAGAATAATTAACGCATATACAGATGCAATTTTATTTTCCTAATAAAATTACAAGATTATATTTCCTTGAAAAAAAAAAGGTGATGTTTGCAATGGTTGTTGGTGTGTCCGCAACTCTCATTTTGTAGGCCATTGTCTCTCTACTTAAAGTGGTATCATAGAAAACACAATTTTTCTTGTTGAAAACAAATTCAATGACAATTCCAACAAAATGTGAAGGCATTAGGGATAAGTGTTCCCTATCATGTAGATAGTGTTGTGAGAGAATTGTGAACTATTGAAGAGACATCTATCGAAGTTATGGATAAGCACATTCGATAAAAGTGTCCCGCTACTATGGAATGCAAATGCACTTGTGTAATTCAGCTTAGGTGCCTATGTTATGGAAACACGTTGTAACTTATACATCACAAAGATGAACCGCATAGTGATAAACACTTTCAATAAAATCTAAGATGAATGCCTCTACTACAATGACAAAAAAATAGAAACTAAACTAGAGCAATTCAAAATATCACCTCTTAAATATTTGCATCTAAATTGGATCATTTTTTTCTATTGAGGTATCCTTGGATTAGTGAAACGACATGTCTAGATTTGAGAAATCTAATATAAACATTGATCTACAACAAAAAATGATGTCTAGTATCAATGAAACAATTAAACAACCATTCATGTTGAGTACAAATGAATATTACAACGTTAGAAAAAGAAATTACAAAGAATAACAATCAATAATAAATAATTCATGATTAAAAAGAAAAATGATCCAAACATTTCATTTCACTTGTCCCTTACAACTAAAGCAATTTAGCAAGGCTCATTTTATTTTTACAATAAGAAACTCCATAATTAACCTCTTAAAAGAAAGGAAATGTAGTCACACTTACTAGAAAATCCACATATAACCAAAATGACATCACAATGCATTCAACTTTGCACTTACGTGTCACAGCAATGAATATGCTTCCACTAAATTTGAGTGCACTAGATCTCTTAACAAATGAAAACGAACCACTAAATATACTACTTATTGATGAATCGTCATTGATAAGGTTTTCAATATTATATAACATGGACAAAAGGCTTAGATAAATTCTACACGCTTCAACAACACCTTTCAAAAATGTCAAAATCATATTTTGTGGTGGCTCTATCAAGCATAACCTATCTACGATTCTTGGAGTTTTGAAAAGCCATATTTGTCCTATGAAATGATGTCCTATAGCTTTTGGAGAGATATCATGAAATGTTTCAAGCTCAAACAAGTCATGAGGTAAGAGAATAATGTCTTCATATCTAGTTTTAATAGAGTTAGGACATGTTCTCAAACACGAGATGATGTTAACTATATTCAAAGGATCTTATCTCGAAACATTTGGTGAACAATCTCTTTACCCATCTATGTGGGTCCAAGTCTATGGAACCATGTTGTATCCAGACCATTAGTGATGTTTATGAAATAGTCGCGTCTGGTATAATAGTAGCAGCCATTTTTTCAAAGATACAGATTCTCCAGGAATTCTCATTAATGTTAAAAAAACATGATGTTAACTATTTTAATAAACGCTACTACAAATGTTCAACAAATGATCCAATTTGTAGTTTTCCCATAGGAACAAACATCTTGAAGAACATAAAGATAAAATGTTGGCACTCATTCAATCATAAGCATATACATTAAATCATTGGAGGACGTTTTCTGGATCTGAAATGGTAGCGGAAAGGGGCTGAGTTATTCCCAGTGAGGCAATGCAGAGGAATGCACAGTTGCTTCAGAGGAGAGGAGTGTCGGATAAACGATTTACTTAGTAGAGATAGGCATAACCAATTCATCAGAGGTGGTTCAGATGTTAGACGTCATAGGGTTTGTGCAGAGCAGCATAGAGGCTGACGCACAAGGTCTAAGAGGATAGGTTTATGAAGAGAAGTTGTGTCGGGATTACTTGTGGAGGAAGGGTAATTCCCTCATATATTTTTTCCCATATTTTTTTGTTGTTTGGATTACAACTTGAGCTTCCACAGTTTGTGCTCAAAATTTCACTACTGCATTGATTTTCCCAAGTTGGGTTTTTCTGGGGACATTTGTCCAAAAATAACGGTGTCCTTTTTATTGTGTGTATGTGCTAGTATTTTCTCAGTTTCCAACACTATTATTTCCGCAATTTTATTTGTGAAGGTTGCAGTGTGATTTATATAATTTCTTTCGTTGTAAATATATCTTTAAATTAATTAACAATTAGAAGAATAATTTGGAGTTGCTACAATAGGATTTCAGTTTCAAAATTTTCACATGGTATCATGTTATGTCCCTATAGTACTAGTGATTCCCCCGTTACTGTTGTCATTGTAGCCCTTATTGTTATTGTTGTGCCCCTATTGTCCCCATATTGTTATTATTGTGCCCCATAGAAGCCCACTATTTCTATTGTTGTGCCCTTATATTATAATTGTTATGTCGGCTTTGATTATATTGTGACCCATTAGACTCCTATATATAGAAAGGAGGTTTTTTCATTTGTATCTTGGAAGAATTATTCATTTTGTGTAATGTAAATGAGGTTTCCTCGCTCAAAGAGGCTGATTTTGAAGTCATTGATCTATCTTTTCTTCTATTTTGTGAGCTCGTTACATAACATTTGGTATCAGAGCTTTGGATTCTAGGGTTTCGGTTCTCCAAACAGGTCATCGTCACATTTTCACTATAACTATTTTTTCTACGACGTTTCAGAAGCTGCAATAAAAACCCATTTGACCCTAAATCTCTATAAACCTCAGATATGAATTTCAGATCTTTTCTCGCTATATTTCTAGAGATAAGATCCAAGGAAGTTAGGCTTTTCACACTATCCCGAATTATATCTCAAACATGTTATGTGGGGAAAATCGTCATAACTTTGTCTCTGAGCATCTGATTGAAATTTCGTAAAAAAGAAACACGAGACAAAAACAATTGAATAAAAATGCAATAACTCACCTTAACTAAACTTAATTGCAATCAAATTTTGTTAAGGTTGGGTTTTTACATTGTCGAAATTATGCTCAAAAATTTGTTATTGGTTTTATCTAGTGTTATGTCTTCAACTAGGATGCAAGAAAGAAGAACTATAAGGGCGCTTTATCTGCATGATCGATTGATGAATTTTTTATTGAGGATTGTTTTGTATGAATCATCAAGCATTCACAAATAATATTTCTTTATCTTTATGAAGTGTTATGATTCAAACATAAATTGAGGAAATTGTGTTTTTTTTACAAATCGGATTTATTATCGCAATTGTGAAATTGGACTAAGCATTTGAAACGAAGACACATCTTTTTTTTTTTTTTTGTAAGTAAGCATTTGTATTAAGAAACAAAAATATTGTACAAAAGGACTGCCTGGGCTGATTAGAGCTCGAGGCATAGCAGAGAACAAGACATGTTGACCAAAAGACCTCCTACAGAACCCCAAAGAAACAGGGCAGCCGGCAAGGATGAACTATCCACCTCGGCTCTGAGGAGTAGACAGGAAGAGAGCAGTGCTACACAAGAAGCTAACAGACTGGCTAGGAGACAAGAGCATTACTGGGGATTCAACCCAGCTTGAGTGGAATCCACAGTTCAACCCTTTTTACCTTTCTTCTTACCAACTTTGACCCATCCAAATTGATCCTGTATGGAAGGCAGAACTTGTAGACTACGCTGGGCTGACGGGGAGATCTCCTTGTTTGAGTCCGAAGGAGAAGTCTCATGAGAACGTTTCTGTGAGAGCGTAGGGGCGGAAGACTCCTCAGGACCAGTTGGGGGCGGGTCATGAGCCAGCGAAGCATCCATCTCGTCCTCAATCACTTCCTCTTCATCTGAACTGGAACTGAAGTCATCCATGGGGGGAGGGTCACAAGACTTCCAGCTTTTGGATTTCGGCTTAGGAGCTGCCTTCTTCTTATGGGCTGGGATTGCTGGGCATGATCTATGAAGGTGCCCAGTAAGATGACAAGTTCTGCAGCGAAACGCTGTGTTCTCATAATCCAAGGTTTGCGTCCAATGGAAGTCTCCAACCTTGAGAATGATCTGCTCTGGTAAACCTTTACTCATGTCTATTTCTGCGCATATTCTGGCGAAGGTGTAGATGCCCTTTTCCCCTCTGGAGGTGTCTGTAGCTAGAAAGTGGCCTAAGGAGTTACCGATTCCTTCAAATACAACAAAGTGCCATAAATGAACTGGGAGGTTGGGAAGCCTGACCCAGATGGGGAGTTTGGTAATGACAGCTGTGGAGGGATCAAAATCTGGGAACCAGGGGGTTAAGAATAGCCCCGCAGAATCCCAGAACCAAGGGCCCTCTGTCAAAGCTTTTTGATAATCCTCACTGTCAACAAAAACTACAATGAAGAACCCTTTAGAACAGAAGAGAACCTTGCAGTTGTTGGTCCAGTTAGAGTGAACCCATTTGTAGAGATCTACTGTGCTTGGCCAAAGCCCATTGAACCTACAAATAATGCCGAATTCAGCAAACAACTGGAACTGCCTGTCCATCGTTGGATGCACAACCTCAATGGTGGGGGATTCCTCCAGCTTGTCCACCAAAAAAGGTTTCGGAGCTTGGGCTGGTGCAGCAGAATGCTTGGTTTTCTGAGCATGGATAGCGTCTTTGTAAGAGAAAGCTGCTGCTGAAGAAGACTGTCCAGCAGCCCCTCCTCTCAAGCGAAGAGAGAAAATAATGGAAGCATTTCTTTGAATATCGTAAAAGGAGAGGGGCAGGAGATCATCAAGCTGTTTACCTTTGAAGAGGAGACTTTGAGAAGCAGAAGGAATCCCCAACCTGAGGTACAGACATTGCTTGAGGTCCTGCATGAGGTCTGAGGAGCTCACCCACTGAAGCAACGTTTTGCCTGATAAAAGCGCTATATAGATTTGGAAAGATTCAGAATGCTTCGCGATCTGCTTTCCTTTACAAGCATAGTTTGTCAGGGGTCCAAGCTTTTCCTGCAATGTTATTCCCTGTGCTGTGAAGCAAGCGTACTTAGTCAATAGGTAAGGCTTGAGAGGAGGCAGGGCCTCTCTGAAGCAAACCGCTGCATTTGCTGTATGGCTGGGCTGAGGTAGGGCAACCACCGGAAGCTGCTTCTCACTCCGGTTATTTTGAGACCCACTCTGAGAAGTCCACTCTCTTTGTTGTATTCCGTCAAACAATTGCAACGCATCATTCCTGTGCGGGCGTATTTCAGATATTCTAAGACTGAGATTTCCTGGAAGCCTTTTTAGGCATCCAATCCTTGAAAGACACTCGGAAAGGAACCGAAACGAGGGAGTAGGGATATACAGAGTAACCCAGCTTCCCGCCCTGAAAAAGTGCTGGGGAGAAGGGTCCCAAACGGGGAAAAACAACGTTAATGAAAAAGAAAGAAAGCCCTCAGGCGGAGGGTAATCCTTCTGTGCCGCAATCAGGAGGCTGATTCCGAACGTGGCGGAGCACAAACCCCTGCTGGGTTCCTGGCAAAAGACATCATGGTAAAAGCTGAGCAGGTGAAGGACGCCGGAGCTGAAGACTGCCCCTCCACCGGCAGAGAAATGCTCAGAAGATGAGCTACGCAGAAAACAGAAAGCGGGCCAACCAACCTCAAGGTCGAGATATGGGAGAGGAAGCGTCGCGGGGGGGGCAGCGGACCCTGGCTGTAACAAGCTGAGAGGAAACAGACCTGTTGAAAACCCTTGTTGTCGCCATTCTTTCACTCGTGGAAGTCGGGAAAAAAAAAATCGAGTTTTCTTGGAGTTAATTGAGCAAGCGTAGCCTAATTAGTTGCTTGAAACGAAGACACATCATGAACTTGTTAATTATGAAATTTTTTTGTATGTACCTAGATAATTTGATCACTTCTCTTTGAACACACTTACATTTTCTTTCCATATTAGTGCCATGTTTGTTTTCAAGTTCTATGACAATCGAAGAAATGAAGGAGGCCAATTTGTGCACGATTGGTTTTCTAAGACCAATTTCAAGAAACATGAACCAATTGAATCCATTTCTATCATCCACAAATTCCATCATTTTTCCTCTCCAAACTCATAAGCTATTCAAGCACTTTCACTAAGCATCGTCATCACCATTTTCCTTGCAAGTGTTGCATGTTTTCCATTTACACTTTCCATAATTTCCATTCATTAACCGATTAATAGAGACATTGAACTTACTTACATGCTGATTTTTCCTTTTGCTTTTTGTTCACTTGTTTACCCTCTTGTCATTTTCCTTTTCGTTAAATAAATCTTTCTTGACGCAAATTTTCATCTATAGACCTTCCAAAATCATCATTTCATACTCGCGTTAGATGATGGGGGATTCATAATGCCTCCCTTCTAACAAGGTTTGGCCTATCGACATCAACACATTATCTAGCTTCAGGGCTAGAGTCCTTATTAATATCTTGAGGCTTGTATGAATAATGAAAAGTTCTCTCGCCAACAATCATGAGAATACATCAATGTTCCTCGATCGTTGGATCTTGGAAGTGGCTCGACATCAGCTAATCTATTCGCACTTTGCAAGATGTACTTAGGTACCTTGGAAGTCGTTGACATTAATGACGCGTTTTCCTCGCATTGGTTAACGAAATTCATTAATGGCGGATAATCCAGTGACTTCTCTTCATGCTCGACAACAACACATTTATTTTCATGACTAGAATTGTACGATGGGGTTTTGTAGCAAGTGAAGACTATATCATTTTAGGGTTTTACAGCAGATACAACAGATTTAGCAACAGAAATAAAGAATCCACTTTCACCACCTCATCCATCTTTTATGCAACTAAGAAGTGGATGAAATTCTACATTCTATTCCATGATACAACAAAAGCTACATCTTCTCTACATATGCACAGTTTTTCCACTTCCTAGGTAAGTAAAGGTATGTTATTTTCTAGATTTTAATCATAGAACTCCTTGAATACTGAAATTATAATTTTTGGAAAATACTTCACCATATTTCCTTACTCATTTGAAAAAAAAATATCGTAAATGCCTTTAGTTGGGGGGTGGGGGGGGAGGGACATCCATTTATTATCACATCTATATCACTTCGTTTCATCCTAGCATACTTGTCCTAATCAATTATGATTGCATTATGGTTCAAAGTTTATGTGATTTGCAAATAAATGCCTAAATGATGAGCATATTATATGGATGATTTAAAGATGCATTCTTAAATATGTTCAGTGAATCTCGCTGTGCCAAAAGGAAACAAGGTATTGGTACACAAGAGGAAATACCAATTAGGATTTGGTTGTCACACAAGCACCTACCAAACATGTTGCAATTCAATGTATGATAAGGAATACTTTGCAAAAAGAAATGAAATTGTCAAATGCATAGTTTAAGGACAATTGATAGAAGCCAAACTCATTCAAAAGTAAATCATGATTAAGAAATGCAGTAGATTGCATGAGGACATGCAATAACGCCAATTTGGGGTATGTAGAGTCTCCAAAATGTCTTCAAAATATCATCCACTTTCACCTTTATTGCCACCATTCAACTCACATGTCGCAACTCCATAGCATATAATATTTCATTAGCCTCCATTTTCATGATTACATGGGATTACCTTTGTGTTTTCCAAAAGCTAATGATTTCTAGTATTTTAAGTGAATTTATTGTTGAAACTTAAAAAAATGACATATACCTTCTAATACTTAAAAGTGGCTTCAGTTTCATGACATGTGTAGGTCATTTGGAAGCTTCCAAGGTACCCTTATGTGGCCTACAATGTTCAAATTCAAATCCCCTTCAAGATATGGAAGAATATTTGGATAAAGGTCAAAGAGGATATGTGTCTGATTATTACCTATTTGAGTTGTAAATCTATGAGATTTTATAGGGATCTAGGGATAGAATAATGGACCTCCATTAATGAGGTAGTTTCTTATGTTTTTGTATAAATAGGAGAGCCTCCTCCTTTCAAAGGCATGTGTAAAATTGGAGATACTCGGGTGTTCAAGTTAAGATTACTCATGTTTTTTACGGGTGCTGCGGACCCTCTGTGTTTTTCTTCATATGCAAATTACATTACCCTGTATTGGTGCTGCGGACAAGACTATCAATTCACCGTATGCAATTACATATATCCATTACATTTTTAATCCCCCGTGGGTTTTCTTTTTCACATGTCAAAACATTTGGTCAACGCTATATTAAAACATATATAAAAAAAATTAAAAATAAACTTACGAATTACCTCGCCCATACTCCTTTTTAACTTTGCCGTAACAAATATTTAAAACCTTACCAAAATAATTGTCAGCTATTTAACATACGGGATGGGCAATACGTATGGACCACACTATATTAATTTTATATCGGGCCCGTATGTACTTTCCTTGATCGGACGATGGAGAGGCTCAACATTAATCCAACGGCAAAACTTTAATATCGGAACACCCTTTCTGACAGAACTTTAAACCATCGTGCAGCTTCCTTAAATCGACGACGTTAAATACTGGAGGTAAATCGACGGCTGAGAACGATATCGGAAGAGGTGAGATGGGTGAAAGATACCTTCCGAAAAGTGCCTCTTGCTGATGTCAGGCCAGCATCACTTGCTGGAGAGTTGTCAACTCCCAATTGCATCGGAGCTCGTTGCACGGAAACTACTTCACGCTGAAGGGTGGTGCGATATGAGACCGGCTGGTTTTGATTTACCCCGTGGTTTTCTGCCTTGTTGACTGCTGACTGCGCGGGCAGTTGGAATTATATATTTTCAACACTCCCCTTTAATTTCAACTGCTGGGCATTCGGTCATACCCAGACACTTCCTCAAAAATTCAAAGCTTTTCTGATCCAGTGGCTTTGTCAAGATGTCTGCAACCTGTTCTTGTGTCCTGCAATGTTCTAGGACGATTTCTCCATTGTTCACTAATTCTCTGATGTAGTGAAACCTTGTATCAATGTGTTTCGTTCTCTTATGAAACACTGAATTCTTTGACAATGCAATAGCTGAGCTATTGTCGCAAAAGATCACTGTCGCTTTTGCCTGCTCTTGGCCTAAGCTTCTCAACATCCTTCTCATCCAAACTGATTGACATGCTGCTGCTGTAGCTGCCACATATTCAGCCTCTGCTGTAGACAATGCTACGATGGACTGCTTCTTAGAAGCCCATGAAATGGCTCCTGAACCCATATTGAAAACATAACCGGAAGTGCTCTTCCGATCATCAACACTTCCAGCCCAATCACTATCTGTGTATCCAACCAAATCTGAATGTTCTGAGACATTAAATAAAATTCCAAACTTTTTAGTCCCTTTCACATACCTTAGAATTCTTTTTGCTGCTTGCCAATGTGCCTCCTTTGGCCTCTCCATGAATCTGGAAATTAAACTAACAGCATACATAATATCAGGCCTAGTTGCTGTTAAATACATAAGGTTGCCTACAATACTCTTGTACAAACTAGGATCAAAATCCTTGCTGCTGTCCTCTCTGCTGAGTTTTAATCCCATTACTGTGGGAGTGATTGCTGCCTTGCACTCTTGCATATTAAATCTGCCCAACACTTCAATTACATATCTCGCTTGAGAGATAAAAATTCCATTTTCATTTTGATCTACTTCTATTCCTAAGAAGTATCTCAAGAAACCCATGTCAGTCATTTCAAATTCTTCCTTCATGACTGATTTAAAATTCTTGATGAGCTGATCATCATTACTTGTGAAAATAACATCATCAACATACAAGACAACAATTAAAATTTTACCATCTTTTTCTTTGATGTAGACGGTGGGTTCTCCTTCACACTTGTCGAATTCATTATCCAATAGATATGAATCTATTCTGCTGTACCATGCTCTTGTCGCTTGCTTGAGCCCATATAGAGCTTTCTTCAATCTGCATACTTTGTGTTCATGGCCTTTCTTCTCATATCCTAGAGGATGTTCAATATAGACCTCCTCATTTAACACTCCATTTAGGAATGCTGACTTCACGTCCATTTGGTAAACTTTCCATTTGTTTTGTGCTGCTATGGACAGCACTGCTCTCACGGTTTCCATTCTTGCAACCGGTGCGAAAGTCTCCTCATAATCTCTCCCATACTGCTGCTTGTAGCCTTTGACAACCAGCCTTGCCTTGTGCCTTTCTATCTTTCCTTCAGCGTTACTCTTGGTCTTGTAAACCCATTTCACTCCAATGACTTCTTTACCTTTTGGTAGCTCAACCAAATCCCATGTTTTGTTTCTCTCTATGGCATTCATCTCCTCATCCATAGCTTCTATCCATTTCTTATCTTTGATTGCTTCCTCGAAATGAATAGGATCATCAACATGACAATACAATGCAAATAAGGAATTCATTCCTTCATCATAAATATCACTTAAGTTTCTGAACTTCTTACCTCTTTCATTTGGTGTGCAAGTGCTTGAAGATGCACTTGAATTTCCTCCTTGTGGTGTGCTTGGAGAAGCACTCTCATTTATCCTCAATGGTGTTTCTTGCTGTCCTTGTGTTGGCGCTGCTGTTTGGGGATGCATTTCAGCCACCTCCTCATCATCTTCATCATGAGACAAACAGTTTTTAACATTCACTGTTTTCTCTATGCTTCCATCCCAAGCTTCCTCTTCAATGAATTGAACATCTCTGCTGATAAAAAACTTCTTTGTGGATGGGATATACAACCTGTATGCTTTGGATTCCTCACTGTATCCAATGAAAAGACATTTCTCCCCTTTGCTGTCCAACTTCCTCCTTAGCTGATCTGGAATGTGTGCATAGGCCACACATCCAAAACTCTCATGTGGGTGACTCCTTGCTTTCTCCCACTCCATGCTTCTTCTGGCACTCTATTCATCACTGCTTTTGTAGGACACCTGTTTAGAATATATGCTGCACAATTTACAGCTTCAGCCCAATAGTCATTTGGCAAATGCTTTGCCTTCAACATGCTTCTTGCCATATTCATGATGGTCCTGTTCTTCCTTTCAGCAACTCCATTTTGCTGTGGGGTGTACCTTGTTGTAAATTTTTTGTGAATTCCATTTTCTCTGCAAAATTTTAGGAATTCCTTGGAGATATACTCACCTCCTCTATCAGTTCTGAGAACTTTAATGTGCAGCCCGCTTTGGTTCTCCACAAGTGCTTTGAAGTTTTGAATTTCTCAAACACTTCACTTTTGTTTTTGAGAAAATAAATCCAAGTCTTTCTTGTAAAGTCATCAATAAATGTTAGGAAATATTGGTTACCTGCTAATGATGCAGCTTGCATCGGTCCACATAAATATGAGTGGA
>APFE031604918.1:0-14639 GCA_000404065.3 Pinus taeda | reverse complement strand
TGAGGCTTCACTGTCAAGATACCAGACACAACCCATCATCAATGACACCATGCATGCGATGAGGGTAAAGTCAATTTCGAACTAAGAGGCTAATGCCTCACCTTCCGATCCTTTTGAGGATCCCTTCTTAGACTTCTTCGATGGGAAATTAGTCACATAATGTCCCATCTTGTGACAATTAAAGCATTTTACTTTAGATATGTCACCCTTCTTCCCTCCATGAGAAGAATTCAATTTGAAATGGGAAGCCTTCCCCTTCCCTTTCCTTTCCTTACTTACTAAGGCCAGATTTTCTTCATCATCATTCTTGGATGAAGAACCATCTCGTGTGCTCCTCCTGATCTCCTCCTGCATGAGATCCGATCATAGTCATTCCCAATCTAGCAATTTCTCCCTTCCATTCACAGAGTCCTAGTAGCTATTCCAACTCTTTGGAAGGCCAAGGAGAGCAAGGCTCACCATACCTCATCGGCAGTAGTTATTCCCACACTTCCAAGCTCATCTTTGTAGGTGGTGAGCTTGTTCAGATATGTGGAAATAGTATCACCCTTCTCCATATTGATTCTTCGAAGCTTATCCTAGAGTGCCAATTTCCTCTGGTTGCTACTATTCTGGTAGAGGTCCTTCAATGTCTTCCACATTGAAATTGGAGTATACTTCCCATGGATACTTGAGACAATATGGTCTCAAACTCCCTCAAGGATGATCCGTCTCGCCTTCGCCACACACTTCTTCCACTCCAACACTTGTGCATTAGTTGAAGCTGGCTTAGGGATTTCTTGATCAATGAATTCCTTCAAGCCATTGTCTTCTAATACAACCTCCATTCTATCTTTCCATGCTACATAATTCAAGCTACCTTCCAAGGCATACTCGAGTCTCAAGCCATAGAATACCATTAGCCAACCTTGAAGTATGATATGAATTTGATTTGCACCTGCAACCCTAAACTTCAAACTTCAAATTCTCTTCTAAATATATTGTTCATAGCTCTAATACCATGTAGAAAATCCATAATAGGTTAACCCAATAATGTAATATAAATTAAAGCAGAATACTATAACCTACTTCTACTATCAATTTATGGAAGCTTAAAGATCGAGCTGAACAATATAACCAAAAGAAGAAGAATCAATGACACAATACACATGAAAATACTTTGGGGAAAGTCTCAGATAAAAACCTCACACTATTGTATTATCATACATGGTGGAAATACAAAGGAATTATACAAAGCCTTAGCTCTCACAACTAGCCAACTCTCAGTACAATCCTCATAGATGCTCATAGGAAATCTTGGCTTCTCTCTAGCCTTCCTCTTTGCCCTCCAAATTCCTATTTCCTTGCGTTGTTCCTTATGGATGATTAACCTATTACCAAGTGGAATAACAAGCCTTAAAAACTGTGCAATCCTCAAGGATGAATCCTTGACTGCATGCATGAGTTTTCTCCATAAGAAAACACATGCAATTGACAATACATTGTCCTTGAACATTAATATCAATTGGGTCTTTCTCAGAATAGACATGCATGAGTTTCTGATGAGGGAATCTTCAGTTAACTGGAGTAGCACTAGTTGAGTGCATTAATGCATCAACTGATTGTTAACTCACTATAGTTCCTCAAACTTGGAACTATTAACTGGACTTAACTCAGGTAACTGATTAACTAATACAACTCAAATATAACTCAATCTTATCTCCTTATTTAAGGGATAAACTCTTCATGACTTCAGAAATACTTCTAACTTGAATTTCTCGAACTAATTAATTTAAAATAAATTAATTAATTATTTCCAAGTAGCTGTTAAGACTAAATTCGATTTTAATTCACAATTTAATTCAAGGACAAATTAAATTGGAATATTCTTGTTTCCATATTTCAACAAAAAACTGGGTGCAATCAGGAAGATGCAGGAAGCTCTAGCTTGTATTCCATAGTACCAATATTTTTCAACACCTTGTCAGGACCATAATAATTTGGTGATAATCAATATCCTTCTTAGGTTGCTTGAGGGACATTTGTGTTGAAGAATCTAGTGAAGTTAGATTTAATGAGATTATTCTTAGCATGATAATTATTTGTGAGGTATTTTAACTTTTTCTTATTAGAACAATGTTCTCTTGATATCATTATTGTGTGTATTTCTTACTTCATCAAACAGTTACCAAAATAAAAGAGACAAGAATAGAAGATGATGGCTTTCTGCCAAGGCCAAAACCTCTCCCTCTTGGAGAGGAAAACCCACACAAAATTCTTCTTATAGAGATTCCAATTGACGAATACCAATACCATGACCCTTGACCTATTAGGCCACTCCAAGACCAAGACACCAATCCTCTTCTTACTATTGAGATGATCATCATCATTACGGCTTCAACAAGATCATCATCATAGTACCAAAAAGTTCCTTCTAGTTGCACCATTTCTTTCTTCATCACCATGTCAATGAGGTATTTCTAGTTGAATGTGAGATGCAACACGATCTTGACCATGACCTTGTATTCATTAAAGAACAAGACCATGACAACTACTTCACTAAGATTGTGACTGTGTCTAGAGAGAAATGATAAGAGTGTGTTACTAAGAGTTCCTTGCATCAAGATCTTTACCATATATTATGTCGAGACTATTTGTACTATTGTAGGATTCCTTAGATCTTCTTATCCACAAAAAACAATGACTATGTTTCCTTCATTGAGATGTGCACCTCCGACGAGGAGAAGAATGCCATATTTCTCACTGTAATTGTCCATGAGAATTGCAGAGGTGTCTACTGTATCCATCCAATGTTGCTAAGCTTGTGGAAAGACCTCCAAAAATCTTATATGAAACTGTCTTCTTGCACCTCCTGTACCCATCCGAAGTCGCAGAGACTTGTGAATAGACCTTCGAAAATGTTATCCGAAACTATCTTCCTGCACCTCCTGTACCGATCTAAAGTTGTAGAGACTTGTGGATAGACCTCCAAAAATGTTATCCGAAACTGTCTTCCTGCACCTCCTATACCCATCCGAAGTTGCAGAGACTTGTCCAAAAATCTATCCTTCTGTGGCGATCCTGGCTAGGTATATACAATTGTTACGTCTACATAATAAGACGACATTTCCATTGAACTGGTGTGTCACCTTTTATGATCCAAATTGACAATTATATATATTTTGAGGCTGACATGAGTGTTCTCTTTATTGTTTTGTTGGCTGATTTCTTCAGGAGGATTGTGCTTGTCTTGGAGGGATATTCTAGAATTGTATACATTACACCTAGGCTCAAGAAGAGCTCCTTATACATGAATATGAATCTTTGACTTTCGTAGACCTATGAAATGAGAAAGAAACTCATTCTTATAAATTACAAATAATATTTATTTTTCTTGACAAGTACAAAGATCAAAATTACATTTGAAAATATCGGACCTAGTTACACTTTCTTCAACAATTTCTTTGTATTGTTGTAGCTGTAAAAATACCTAGTCACCTACATCAAAACTTCTTTCATTGTGATGTTGATCTACCCGTTGTTTCATTCTATTCTACACCAAAGTGAGGTTAACCTTTAAGAGTTGGAAAACATTTTGTTGATTCTCGATGTGATCTTCCACTGCTTGAACCTTACAATAATTGTCCAAGACTTTTTGGAGAATTGGAGAAATAGATGATTTCGATGTTTGAACCTCTAGTGAACATAATTTTGCAATTACGCCCCATTGTTATTTATTTAGAGGCCTTATCATGCCATTATAGCTAATTATCTTTCCTGGTTTCCCTGTAATACCCCTTAATTCAAATTCCTTTCCTTCCCAAAAAAAATTCAAGAAAAGTTCTTGAAACTTAAAATCTATCGTATTGAAAGATCGTAACCATTGGACTCCTAGTACAACATCAACACCACACATTGGAATGGAAAGAATTGGATTATTCAATACATATTCTCCCATGGATAACTTGATATTATGGCACTTTTCATAGCAATTTATGGTTCCTCCATTTACAACCATCACTTGACACTCTGGTGCTAGATATAAAAAGCAATTCAATTCCTTGACTATCTTACAATGAATAAAATTATGGGTACTATCGGAGTCAATCAACACTATTACCTTTTTCTTCTTGATATGTCCTTCTATCTTGAGATTTCGAGGAGTGGTAATTTGTGTCAATACATTACAAGATATAGTCGAATTCATTTCTTATTTCTCTAGGGTTATTTCCTAGTGTATATCCTCTTCTTTTGACGTTTCTTGTTCCTTTTCTTCCTCCTCTTCCCAATCTATGTAAATTAATTTCTTCTCAACACATTTATGACCTTTAGTATATTTTCTATCACAACTGTAACAAAGCCCTTTTGCTCTTTATTCTTCCAATTGTTGTGATGTCAGCCTTGTAGGTTATGGAAGGGTAGGAGAAAAAACACTTCCATGTTTATAGTTATGAATGGTAGGCTTCATTGTTGCCATAATTTTTCTTTCAATTTTTCTTGCCAACCTGAATTTCTTCTCCAATGAATCGGGTTCCCAAAGTCGAACCTCATGTTGGATGTTATCATTTAAAGTCCCTATGAATACATCAATCCTATGCTCCTCTTGAATATCATTTACCTTTATATTAATTTTTTGGAAGTCCTCAATGTGCTCTGCCATTAAGCCCTTTTGTTTGAGATTTATCAATTAGCTAAAGAAGGTGTTTCTCTTTGTATCCTCATAATGTTCTATCATTTCCTCCATAAAAATTGACCAAGTGAAATTTTTTTTATGAGAGAAAATCCATCGATACCATACAAACTAATTGCAATACATACCTTTTGTGTGTTTTTCACATTATGGAGATTACAATATTGCTCTATCTGTAATATCCATGTTACGAGATCCTTGCCATCAAACTTCCTCATATCAATATTTAGCATATGGTGGGCCTTCAATCCAATGTTAGATTCTATGAAGTCATGATTAAAATTTCTTTAGTTCTTATCATGTGTTTCCTCTACTACATTTTCACCATCAGGAAGCCTTTCTTGTAGCAACTTTGTCAAACCTTCCTTCAAACCTTCCATGTCCTTCTTCAAATTTTCCATGTTGC
Organism: Pinus taeda; assembly: GCA_000404065.3. NCBI lineage: Eukaryota > Viridiplantae > Streptophyta > Pinopsida > Pinales > Pinaceae > Pinus > Pinus taeda. The sequence continues at coordinate 9,564 of APFE031604918.1, read as the reverse complement.
CTTTCAATTTTTCTTATATGCCATAGATCATAGCATCTATGCAATTCTTCAAAAAATTAATATTAGCTTTGATTCCCTTCTTCAAACCATCCATATTAGCTTCTGGTACTTTTTGTGAGAGTAAAATTTGTTGCACTTGGTCTCAGAATTTGGATATATCAATTTGCATTTCTTCCTCTTCTTCATGTGCCATGCTAGATATTTAGGGTTTCTTACTAGGTGTTTCCATTTTATTTCTTTGGGGAATCAATTAGTGATAATTATTGTTCAATATGCCTTTTTAATCACTTAAAACTATTTTTTCAAACAAAATTTATGAAAATTTTTAAAAACTACACACCTTTTTTCTTGCTTTGTAGGACTTGATATTTAATGTATTATATCTTTATAATTTCAAATCTCCAAGGTCTGAAATTTAATCTTGTGGTATCCCTATGAGTCTTGTTTCCAACCCCATAAGTCAGATGAAGATTGGACTCTTCAATAAATAGTTATGCCAAATCTCTCCTGATGACCTGATTATGGACTCGTTCTATAGAGTGAAGTTGTACAAGATTCCACATGTGACTGGTTCAACCTTTGGTCTTGAAATTACTACATGAAAAACTATATTCCGTGCAATTTCAACCACGTTTTACAGAATTCAAATACAATTCCTAAAACACAAGTTATAATGATTTTACCTAGGTCACCTGTTTGAGAAAGAATTATGGAGCCCACAAAAACCCTAACCTTCGTAGAGCATATATCTAAAAATATAGTGAACCAAGATCTGAAATTTTTACACGAAGTTCTCTATGATTTTATGTCCCCTGGTAAAATTTCAGCTTATGAAGCTCCATGGAAAAAAAGGTTATGACAATTTTCCCTATGTCACCTATTTGAGACAGAATTATGGAGTCCGAAAATTCCCTAACTTCCTCAAATCATATATTTGAAAATATTGTGAACCAAGATATGAATTTTTTACATGAGTTCTTTGATATTTTAGCTCCACATGGTAAAAATTTCATCTTCTGAAGCCTCACATAAAAACCGTTATAGCTAAAATTCTAGGATGACCTGTTTGAAGAAGCAAAACCCTAGAATCCAAGGCTCTCATACCAAATGTTTTGCAACCAACTCACAAAATAGAAGAAGGGATAGATCAACGACTTCAAAATTAGCTTCTTCGAGGGGAAAACCTCCTTTACATTACACAAATAAACAATTCTTGGATGATTCAAATGACAAAACCTCCTTTCTATATATAGGAGTCTAAGGGGTCACAATATAATTAGAGTTGTCATAACAATAATAATATAAGGGCACAACAATAACAATAGTGAGATTCTATGGGGTACAATAATAACATTATGGAGACTACATGGGAACACCAATAATAATAAGGGGGCTACACTAACAAAAACAATGAGGGAATACACTAGTGTTATAGGGACCTAACATGCCCCTCATTCAAAAAAGTGTTGTCCTCAACGCTTGAGTAGTTATGGATGCTACTGTATAAAATTCCCATCCTCCCATGTAAAATTTTTAGTAGGAGGGCCCCCTCTAAAAGTCCACTCTATAAATACTTTACAATCATAACATCAGGGATATATAATTTTATTGAGACATTCCATCAAACACTTTGTGTGCGTGTTTTAAGATACATTATCTCATTGAAATACTTAGTTTGAACATCTCATGTGCATTTTCCAAATTTAACGACTTGGGATACGCATTCTCTAAGTAACTCTCAACAAAGGCTTGGGATTTAAATTTTATATGAATTACCTTGACACCCTACCTTCAACCCCATTACAATGAAGTAACTCAATCTTTTTTACAAGCTTCATTATATCAAAATCCATAATAAAATTTTATAATAATGTCACTAATATTAATTTCATACATATTTTGTTTATGCCTATAAAATTTATATGGGATTAAAAATAAAAATATTTAAATACAATTGGTTAAATGTAGACATTGGAAGATTTTATTAAGTTAGACATTAAAATTATTTTTAAAAATGAAAATTATATTTATAGATAATGATAATGATAACTTTGATGACAAAGAACAATGGCCATTAATATGCATTGACACTAAACTTTGTTTATACATAGTGAATAGCTGTAAGAGATTATTTATATTTTTTAAAATCTTATTTTGCAATTCAAAATAATTAAAGAAAAATATTTCGAAATCGCCACAGTTTTGATACTTGGGAAAGTTAGGAAATTCAATAAATGTGAAAAATAATATGAAATTGCTATCTAATTTTATTATTTGTGTTTTGATAATTGTCCATAGCCATACCTATAAAGAGATGCCTTTGGTTCGATATATATGCATATGTGAGTGGTTTTGAATGGATGAAAGAGAGATAATTTTTTCCTTAATCTCATATCTATAGAGATGCTTTTGGTTTGATATATGTGTGCATATGTGATTTTAAATATTTTATTTAAGGTCATTACTACAATATTAATTATATATATATATATTATATATATATTCAAATTTTGAGTTAAATGGAAGAAATTAAAAATATTGATTATACTAAGTATAAAACATGTTTCTTGATGCACAATAAAGTTACTGTGATGTGTGGTCATCTTTAAATTCACTTGGATTGTAAGTCAACCTTTAAGTTAAGAATATAAGAATGTTTATAAATTTGTGATGTGTGGTCATATTTAAATTTACTTGGATTGTAAGTTAACCTTTAAGTTAAGAATATAAGAATGTTAGTTTGTAGGTTTCTGTGGAGTGGTTTTTGAGAAATTGAATTCGGATCCACAGTGTTCTTCATCATTAGTTTAGGTTGTTAATATAAATTTATTAGATTGTTTATTTGAAAAGAAAAGTAATTAATGATTATAATTATTTTTATAAGGAAGATTATAAAGAATCACATTCACATATAGTATTTAGTGCAATAAAGATTAGGGAGGGCTCATATTTATGTGATTTTAAGGTATTCATAAGAGGCATTTTAACAATGTGACATGTAGTGTCAATGGTTTTTAGATCGAGTTGTTGAGATGGTGGTTTTCCATCCCATCCACATGAGTTAAAGTCTCTGGTGAAATGGCCCATCTTAGTAAGGCTAAAAGGATAAGCATCTCATTGGAGTCTGGGTTCCTAGTTCTAGTTTCTTGTGGTCTTCATAAATCTCAGTCCTGAACTATGAGTTTTTGATATATGTGGCTTGGGGGTTGTTATATATATTTGGGGGGATTGCTAGTTCTCCATCTGAAAAAACAATGCACCATGTCATCAATCAATATACACATTCAAAAAAATTGTAGTAGTTATCACACTCACCTCATTGAGAATCAATTTCATGGACTAATTTCCACCTAGGGAACATGGGAATAAACCCCCAGTCAAGGTAATGGTAGGGGTTTGGAATTTTACTAAATCCTACAAGTTTTGGTGTAACAAAAAATCTTAAATATGGTATCGAAGCCTTGCCCCAAGTTCGATTCCCTAAGTTGCATTTGATGAGGAATGTTATAGTAATTTTCACACTCACCTCATTGGGAACCAATTATGTCGACTAATATCCACCCTTAGAACATGTGATTAACTACAGACTCATAGTAATGGTAAGGGTTTGGACTTTTACTAATTCTTGTGGATTTTGATGTAGCATAAAACCTTACAATTACTTGAACAAAAAATTCTAGAAAATATTATTACAATATTATAATTTTTTTATTTGACTTTTAATCCACTTTCACAGCTTTACTTAATATTATAATTGTAACCCCCCTCTCGCATTTACCCAATTTCACTGACCTGCGAGGGTAAACATGAGAGAAGGGCTACTATGACATGACCCAAACTCCTAGATCCAATTAAGGAAGTGGGGTCTACTACTGACACAAACTGACAACTCACTGCATCACATGAGGGCTACAGGTCACTCAAGGGATGAACAACCACCCTAGTTTCCAAACCATTTGTTAGATATATTTTTATCAATCCTAGTCCCACAAACACACCCACAATAAGGCTTCCATGTAGTTGGAAGCCTCCAATCGCATGCACAAAACTATATCCATGCGGTTGCAACCTAATTTGTCTAGTTCAGAGGGTGTGGTCCTAGATTCAGAGCCACAATTTCAAGCTAGCCTCTAGACCACTACCCAGAACTCAGTGAGACTTTCTATAATGATAAATGACATTAGGAGAAATCCATTTATACAAAACTTGATCAAAGGCTTAACCTAACAAGGCCTAACCATGACAATCATTTCGTCAAAAATATGGTGAAAAAGTAATCTATAGGTCATGAATGCATATATGAAAATAGGGGTCTGAAACTTATCTGAGAATCACGAAGAAGGTCTAATTCCCTCTCATGATAGCTGTAATATTTTTTTTTATCTTATGCATTTATCAATCATTCATCAACTAATCAAAACATATCAAGATCCATATCTAGAACCTGTTATGGAACCATGCTTATAACCAACATATAACTAGAATAATAACCATGATAGAAGAACCATCAAAGCACATAATATCAAGTACAAGTAATCATAGGATACAATAGGAAAATAGTCTTATTATCATATGAAAAATCCAACCAAGTTAAGGAATTCCACATACCACCTAACCATAGATTGGGCTGAACCACATCTCTCTTTTAGCCAATCACCTACATGCCATATTCCAAGCATGAATGTGGGATCTCAGGGAATAAACCAAACAATATCAAATGAGGGCTTCAAGAGGTAAAACCACCTCAACCCTCAATCAATGACTCCACCTCATGACCATACATCACTAGCACCAACCAGATTAGTCTCTACCCTATTGTCTAGGGCTCTAGAAACTAGTAACTCAACCCACAACCTTCCAAGGCTCTAGAGAATTTGTCCAACGCAACTCCAGGACTAGTAACTCAAACCACCAAGGGCTCTAGAGCATTTGTCTAACCTAGGCTCTAGGTGATACAGACATGCAAAAATAAAACAAAATACATATATAAACATAAGCACATAGATGCAACAGAGATAAATATTCATTTCATTAATACCAAAGAAGTGAATGATGCTTCCAAGAAGAATGGAAATAAACTAGCATGGGCAATGGTAGCATATCTCTAAGAAGATATGTGGTGGCTACATGCCTTTGATTTTTTTTGCAATGAGGCTCAGTGGCCTTATTTTCATTGAGAAATAATGACAACCCTAAACATGCAAAAATATAACCCTAGGAGATGAAGTGCCAAAAAACTTGTGGGCTCCATTGGGGTTGGTTGGAACACCAACTTCTTAGGGTCATAATTTTGGCATATTATTTCCATTTGACTATCATAATACCTTGTTTCAAATATCTCCAAGAGGAGACCAAAAAAAATTGGGTGAATTGGTTTGGCTCTTTTCTGATCTCTATGTTTCCAAAAAAACATCTTTTAGGTCCTCAAAATGGTTCTGGAAGTTTAGGACCTGAAAAAAAAGATAAAAATAGTAAGTTGTACTACAATCAAGGAAAATTCAAAGTACAATTAAGAAAAGTGAAAAGAAATTGTGGGGGTCAAAGTAGAATAGGCAAGTAGCCACCAATATCCACCTGGATCACCAAGACTAGTAACTCAACCCAAGTTGTTCCAGGGATTCCAAAGTGTTTGTTCCAACCCACAACCATAAGGAATTATGAGAACCAACCAGAAAACAATCAAATAGAAAACCAACAACACCATGGCTATCTAGGAAATGACAAGGTAAGGCTAAAACCACTGTCAATCTAGGAAATTCTCCATGAAAATGATAGATCATAACCAAATAATCACATGCACATACCATACATCCATAAATCAACAAAGAGATTATACATGCAACTTGTTACCTGCAAGGAAATCTCACAATAGTTGCTGATCCACTTGTTCCCTTGTGCTTTCCTGCTTTTTCCTTGCCTTCTTTTTCCAAATCCAATGTATGATAGAGTGCTCCAAGAAAAATATAAGTGTGCAAGAGTATGATAGTTGCGATAATTAATTGTTCTAAAGAAGCAACAACTACCACATATTAATTTGTCAACCTGAGGTTTTGTCTGGTTATTTGAAGGTTGTATACAAAGTATATGCAAGATATGGTGCTGAAACTAAAAGTATTTAATGCTCTAACCATAACCAAAGTAACTATCATAAAGAATAAACTCCTAACTTGGAGCACACATTTAAAATATCTAGCTTTTAGGAGAATTATATCTCCTAGAAATCATTCAAAAATATCGAATTCTAAAATAGTGAAAAAACATTAACGATCCAGTGATAACCTTCATGGAACAACACTAAAGCAACATCAATTGTAAATTGACTCATCTAGAGAGAAATCCCTATAAATTGATATTATGACTACGAATGTTATCATTACTTAAAATAAAACATTCAATTTTCAATTAATTTAAGAGGTATATGATTAACATGAAAATATAAAATGAAAATCTAAAGATACAAATGAAGACATCGCCTCATCCAGGAGCAGGACTGAACCAATAGAATCAGACTACCTCATATGAGAAATCAGAACCGTAAATTAACTCTTAACAATAGAAACTTGCATTATATTATGAAAGAATGATTACGTCACTTTAGAAAGTTTATTAAATGTGTATCATAATATTACAACAAAACATCTATCATCTAGGACATAAGTCCCCATTTTTTATACCACAATTACAAATGATAAAAATATTAAATATTTTAATAAAGAGAAATCCTCAAAATCTAAAGATTCTCAGTATGCTCTTTTTCAGTTACAAAAGGGTCTTAATATTGCCTAGATGAGAGAACCAAGGGGTTTTCCCAAAACAAATTTTCTCGGATAAGAATAAATCTTGGTTTTTATTGTAGATACTGAGACAAGGTCACATTATCTGATTTCACCACAAAGATATCATGAGACAAAACCGAGTCTAATATCGCAAAAGTCTTATTCACAATAATGATTGAATCATAAGACAATAATGCTTTTACAACTAAAATAGTTCATCAGCAAGGTGAAATAACGAAAGTAAATTAATCTCTTCTAAAACCTATATTATTCAAGTTAATATATCATAAATATAAGAAAAAGATAAGAAAATAATATTAAAACTAAGAAATGGAATAAGGGAATCATGACAATTGTGAGACCCAACATCACCTCCCAACTAAAATTTTTGCATTTCGCCATGCAAATAAATGATTGACATGAAAGGTAGTTAAGGAGTAGGCTACATAGGGTTCTTCTCCTCTAAGCTTGAATCCACTCCTCTTTTGATTTCTTGGAAAGCTACATACTTACTTGCCCCTAACAATCCATAATCAGACTTGTAGTAAGACTGGGGACACCAAATCATAGGACACCTGTAACTGCATCCAATCCATCTAATCCCAACTTCCATCACAGTGTTAACATAATCTTGCACTCTAGACATATCTTGCTAGAAATTCTATAAGCCAAAAGGTTCTCTGTTTTTTATTTCTAGAGATGATACTTTCCATCTCATCTTCTCTCCACAGATAAATTCATTTCTTATGTCTTCTAGTTGTTTCCACCTTGAGTGTAATACCTCGTTTTGAATTTTCCCAAGTGAGGAAGAAACATCAAGGTTCTCCATAAAGGCGTTATGGTGGAGAAGTGTAGTGAAGGGATTTTATGGCTCATCCATAACCTAGAGATCAATACTCTGCCTTGTTCTTTAAAAAGCGTGATAGGCTTTTCCGCACTTTATCTGGTTTAACTCAAATGATATAAAATCTTCAAATTAGGCATCTATAATGAATGGGACAATGTTTTCATTTACATGTTCTTCCAAAAGAAAATTGTGCATGTAAAGTTTTCACAAGAGATACTTTGTTTTCTCATCTTGCTTGTGGAAAGCAATGATGAAATCCAACAAATTATTGAATTGATACTATTGGCCACATGGTATAGCCTTAGCTTTGAGTGACAAATATTGTTGAAGTAAAACCAAAGCATAGTTTCATGCTAGAGATCTACATGCTAAGGTATTAGAGTAGATATAACAAATTTTAGCTCTCTGCTCTATGATCTTACAAATACACTCCTTCAAGTTCTGAATTTTCTTTTTGGCAACTCTTAATTTTGCATGTTTTTCATCCTTTGTCATTGCTAGTGTGTGGAATTATTGGAATAGTTTATGGTATTCTCTTTGAGGCACTAATTTCCTTCGATATCTAGATATGGTATATTTTTCCTGGGCCATGGTTTTATTTATTAACTTTATTGTAGCATCTACAATCAATGGGGTATAGGGAGACATGACATTTTTTTTTGCTCCTATATCAATAGAAATAGGTGCATGTTTGGTTTAAGTCTCAAATTGGTAAAAGAAAAGGTGGAGGACCAATTTGAACGTCTTCTTCAATAAACATGGATAAAAAATTAAGTTGGATTCCTTCTTGAGTAGAAACAATGATAAAATTAGTCTAAACACCTGCTTCAATAGAAACACATACACAATCAGTTTGATTTTCAACATTCTAGGCTTCTTTCTTCCAATCAACAATCCCAAGTTGCTCTACAACTTTCTTTCCATGACCTTGATGAAACTTCATGCTAGTCTACAAAAATCTTCTTATCTTTTTCACTTTCCTTTGTAATATGTCGTTTTGTCTCCTAAGTAGAATAACTTCCTTGAGAAGTTTTCTTTTTACCTTATGCTTCATGGCTTTGGTACCTCTAGCTCTTAGAGAAAAGTATTTAGATAGGAATTCATAACCTTCAATAGTAGTCCTTTGGGAAGAATCACCCATTAGAGAGTTGATGGGTGATTTAACAACTTCCATTGGTGTTCTACTAATCACAAGTTCTAAGAAATTGTTAACAAAAGGTTCATTCTTTGGTCCAATTGAAGGAACATCATTAAGTTCTCATCTCTCATCAATTATTTCTCGAAAAGGAAATTGTGGAGTTGTCTCTTCCAAAGAGGAGGGTTCCAATACGATGGCAACAAAATACCCGAAATGTTCTTGAGAAATAGGTTCAGAATCATTGGAAGAGTCTAGAATAATGGTGGTCATGGACTCAACAAAAAAAGTTGTGGCTACAGAACTAGGCAAGGTGTTCTAATTGGAGTTGTGAGGGCTAACTAAATTAATTGTAGGCTCTTCCATTGGCTCCCCTAAGTTTATTGTTTCTAATAGATTTTCTAATCCCTATAATGCCTGAGCCACCTTTATTTCATGTTCTTCCTGGCTTCTATTTGTTTTCTCTGGGACTAATGAATCCTGAGCGAGATTATCTTTAGGGTTCTTTACTATATCCCTTCCTCATCACAAAATTATTGAATTATATTTTCTATTACTGCCTACTCAAGGGGGTTTGAGGAACTCTATACCTGGTGAATTTTAACCAGTTTGGCTAACTGTTATGAAACCAGCTCAAGAAAAGATAGAAAAGATAGATCAACACCTTAGAATTCAGCCTGTTCGAGAGGGAAACCTCCTTTACATTATATAAATGAACAATTCTTGGATGCTACAAATGAAAATACCTCCTTTCTATATATAGGAGTCTAAGAGGTCATAATATAATCAGAGCCGACATAACAATA
>APFE031604913.1:226643-244970 GCA_000404065.3 Pinus taeda | reverse complement strand
GAGTTGTCTTTAGTGGAACTTTTTGGACTTTCGGTGCCGGACTTCTGCGGAAAAATTTGATGTGAAATCTTGATTTGTGTTTATTTAAATTTGGTTTTTTTTACTATATATGGATTCAACACCTTGAAAAAACCCTTGGGCACTTCGATTGTGCAGGATTACCCATCAAGCTTGTGATTCAATAAGTTCCTTCTGGATTGTAGAGAAATTAGACTGGAAAAACCCACCGAAAAAGCTTCCAAAAAGTCACACTAAAGACAACTCCTATATTTTTTATATTTGATTTTTTTGTCATGTTTTTGTCATGTTTTATTATTTGTGTTTTTTATTGGCTTTAGTTTTTTTCAATATTTGAATTTTTGTTTTCTTTTTTGTGTGTGTGTGTGTGTATATATAGGGTCAGTGTCGGTGCTCCCGCAACCCGATCCCATTATGTGCAATTTGATAGTTGATATTAAATTTTAGGTTATAATGAATCGAGTTTGCCCCCACAATGTGTCAATTTCAAGGTTGGGCTTTAAGTTTTCATTACAATGAGTCAAGTTTTCCTACACTACGTGTCAATTTGATGGTTGATTTTTAAATTGTTTTTGCAATGTATCAAGTTGTTTTAGGCTACAATTTTAAAATCGCTATATATTTAGCATTTAAAAAAATTATTCTTGGTATAATAACTCTTTCATTCAAGTGTTCATTTTTAAAGTTTTTTTAGTCATAATGCCATGCTTGAAATATTTTCAAAACTTAAGATTGTTTTGTAGTCATAACTTTGGTTTTAATTCCATGGTTGAAAAATTGTCAAGATTTTAATGTTTTTCTAAGTCGTGATATTTTATATTTAATGATATGGTTGAAAACAATTATAAGTATTTTTCTTAGCACCATGCCTAAAAATTGTTGCAATTTTATGGTTTTTCAAATACGTGATATTTTAAATTTAATGTCATGCCTAAAAATCATTGGAATTTTAAGGATTTTCAAATACGTGATATTTTATCTTTAATGTCATGCTTGAAAATCATTGGAAATTTAAAGTTTTTCAGAGTCATGATATTTTATTTTTAACATCATTATTAAAAAATGTTGAAAATATACCTTGAAAAGAAAAGAAGGTGTTATTCCAACATCAAAACTTTTCATTTTCAGGGTGTTTTTTGCACAATTTTTTTTGGTTCTTACTGTAATTTTTAAAAAATGTTGAAAATTCACCCCAAAAGAATGTTATTCCAACATCAACACTTTTTATTTTCAACCTATTTTTTCATATTTTTTTGGGTTTTTGGGTCAGAGTACTTGTTTTGAGGTAATAGTTCCTGTTTGATTGGTAATTATGTTTGAAGGGAAAGAAGCCATGCAAAAAGAATATGATGCTTTGATATAGAGTGACACTTGGAAGCTAGTTTATCCTCCATTGGGAACCAAACCAATATGCTACAAGTGGGTCTTTAAGAATAAGTATAAATAAGATGGCTCACTTGACAAGCACAAAGTCAGGCTTGTGGTAAAAGGTTTTGTACAGAAGGAAGGGGCCAACTATGAGGAGACTTTTTTTCCCACATCGAAATGGACTACCATCCTAACACTCTTTGCCTTGGCAGCTTAGCATAGTTGGAAAGTCCATCAAATGGATGTAAAAAATACTTTCTTGAATGGAGATTTGAAAGAGAATGTTTTTATGTCCCAACTAGAAGGATTTGTTGTGAAGGGTCAAGGACATAAAGTATGAAGTTTGTAAAATCCATGGGGGCTTCACTCACTGAAACTCTGACATAGCATGTGCATTCATGGCATACTAAACAATACCCTTAATTTGAATACATGTTGGAAAATACCTCTAAAAATCACATTATTTAACCCCCTACCAATATAAATCCAATACACCTTCCCAATTTATAAAACCCCTATTTTCACTAAATTTTGTATGTATCCATTTTTTTTATTTACATTTTTTATACCCTTTTATTTTTATATCCCTCATATAGGGACTCGATGCTTGTCTTATGACCCCACATTCATTCTACAATGCACCTTTCTTCTTTTGATATACATTGTAAATGCATATTAGTTGCACCTTCCTTCTTTTGATAGACATTGTAAATGCATATTAGTTCTCCCATAATGCAATTACTTAACCTACACTCAAGCACATCTCACTATGATTTGTGGCATTTGATGGCCGAGAGGATATGTACCCTATTGAGCCACCATACTTAAGAGAGGAGAAGGCCCCTTGGTTTCCAACATACCTGAGAGAAGGAAGAGAAGTCTGCATCACCAGAATAGAGGGAAGTTCGCACCACCAAACCATGAGAGAAGGAACCATCACAACTTGACACATCCACCCAACATGCCTAGTATGGTACTATGACACGATATGGCACTGAATGATAAACATTGTGAGGGTCAGGCACACAGCCTGCTTTTCCGAAGGTAAGTTTGGGCTTAGAATGAAAGTAAGGTTATTATTCTTTCTTTGAGGAACATGAAGTGGTAATGAAAGGCCTTGCCTTAAGGTCAACCTCTTCTTTTAGTTTTAGGGAAAGTGTAACCTCAAGCTCAAAGTCAAGCTCAGGTCAAGGTCAAGCTCTTCTTTAGGGATAGAGAGGTAACATAAGGCAGTTAGCCCTTATGGGAGATTAGGTTTCATTAGGTTTCAAGGGGCAATGAACAAGCTAGAGTGATTCTACTGAACGACCCATCCAAGCAATATAGCCATCGCCATAGCCGTATCACCATCGTTGATCTTACAAGGTGCTTGCTCTATCTTATTGATTAGTGTTGGGCTTGTTCATGTTATAATGCTCTCTGTAGGTATTTTATGTTCCCCTTCCCTTCTTCGTTGAGCTCTGTCGTTGTTTTGTCATTTGACAAGAACCCCAAATTTTTTTTTTTTCATTGGTTGTTTCATAGTTGGAAGGTAACATGGGGGTGGATAATCTCTGAGAGATAATAGAAAGAATGAACACAACATTGAAGCGAAGAAATACTTTTAGTCTTTATAAAGAAAGAGTATTATTCAGTGGTAGTTGGGGAGGGAGGGCCAGCCAACATGATAGGATGGACTTTCTTTGGTTTCGATAGGATGGACTTTCTTTGATTCTAGATATAGAAGCGTTATTTTCCCTCCCACCTAGAGAAGCATTGTTTGCTAAGGCACATAAAGATCAACCATGTCTTAGGAAGATTGATTATGTGCATGTATATAAAATAACATATAAATTGATCTATATGATGATGAAAAATCAATTGATGAATCTTTGTGAATAGGTTTAAACCAAATAAGGTGTTCAAGCACAAGTCTAGACCCTCTAGATGCCACCTAGATGGTGACTAGATGCAAGACAACTATCTACAACCAAGGTTGGGCCCCCAAATCTCAAATCAAGGGTGTAATCCCAACCTAGACATGCTTAGAAGAAGAGGATGGAAAAGTACCAACACATGCACTCTTAAGGGAATAACATGAAAGCATGAAATCACCTTTTGATTCACTATCATCTCACTAATGAGATATGGGCTATCACTCATAGACTATGTAAAATGCAACAATGGATTGGAGATAACACAAAGGCATTAAATGAATGGACTACAACTAGAACATAAGACAAAATTTTGGTTGTAGAGATGATCTGCTCCATTTGGCTATCTCAAAACAATGGTGTATTCCAAAATAAACCTCCAAACGTCTACAATATTTTCTACATGTTGAAGACAAGCATTACCTTATCATGCACCTCACTAAAGACAAGGCTTCCTTTCACTCTCATACCTTTGATATACAATTCTAAAGGTCACAACCAAGTGAGACCCCACATTGGTGTATGAGACCCTTTACTTGTGGGACAAGGGACCCACCTCCGCACAATGATTTGACTGGTAAGTCAATGAAGGCATACATACTCTATGCCCTCTGGTTTTGAACCCGTGACCTCTTAGGAGGAAACACATGCTCTTAACCATGAGGTCCACTCAATCTAGATGTAGTGGATTTCTCTTTAAGGTCTTTTTTACTTAATGAGTGATTACATTGGAGCCACATTGGAACTAACATCATATAGGAAATAGAAATGACCCTGGAAACAATATTAAGAACTAATATCACTTCCTTGAAATATGAATGACCCTAGCATTTCTATAATCAGAGAATCTCTTGAAAATATAAGCTAAACAATATTAAAGTAATGTCTTGAACACCAAGAACCAAGAGCCTTATCGCCCTATAACGAAGCAACCTATTCAAGATTAGATTTAAGGCCTAAAATTTCAACGAAACAGAAGGCATACAATTTTGTGCTGTCAAGCAAAAAGTAAATCCACGCTTCCCCTAAACTCTACAAGAACGCTAGTTCTTGCCACTAATACAGTGAAGCCCTTTCTATTTTCCATGACCAGAGTTTATAAAGAGAGGAGATACAATTCACATAAGTACCAAAACGTTGATAAGTAGCTATAAAAACTACAATATCCCATAAACATTATTAACAGAATTATATACAAAAATAATACTACCAACTAAAGAAGTATCTCTCCCTTCCTTTCCCACCTCAATTACTATAGGTTATCACATTCACTTCAATAGAATGTTATCCTTACTCCATCCCAAAAAGTGTTTCATGGTCTACATAAGGTACATCTGTTATAATACATGAAGAACACAAAGAAAGGCTTGTGGAAGATTAATCTGACACTTCAAATCAACAAATCATGCACCACTAAATCAAAATCATTCAAGGTTAAACATCAAAAAAATCTTTAAGACCCATTCCAACAGTAAAACAGATATAAAAAATGTGGGAATTACTTATTTTTAATTTTTAAGATGCTTTAAGGGTTCCCAATAAAATTCCTATAAATCGTTTATCTCATTAAAACAAAGAACATGATCCAACAACTTGAAACTGATACTAAAACAAATATAATGAAGCATGTCTTTGTAGAATAATAAAGACAAATGAACCATAGTCAAGAAGGTATTAGCAACACATAATTCCCAGAAAGACTCACCCCAAACAAATTTTGCATTGGTGTTACATTTGAGATTTGCTCCTGAATCCTACTCTGTTTAGGTCTCAAGCTTCATGCGATGCAACAAGATAGAGACCTCGTCTAGGTTAAAAAGCTAAAATCAACAAAATCTTGAATAAGAAAATTAGAATATTGAGGGTACAACCAAACACCTCTAGGCTTTCAAAGCTACATATATAATGGACTTTAAGAAATAACATTTTGCATATAATAGGCAATAAGAACTATAAAGCATCTAAACCTAACCATTTTCCATACTACATATAAATTGAGAACTAAATATAGCTACATAACAATTCATGGATAATTTGTTACATCATAAATAAAAGACTAATTAAATCATATGAAAGAAGCTAAAAATTGTAGCGAGCATTTATAAAAGGAACTAGATAAGTTAAATTTACAAAAAGTAAATTGATAAGAAATGCAAGTCAAAGAACCAAAACCATGGCAAGTAATCGGTGACTATGCAACTATAGCAAGAGTCGCTGCAAAACCTAGGTTCCATTTTCACTATGATATGTAGGATAGTAGTAATCTATCATTGTAATATTAAAGAAACACTCGAGTTTTCCTCATCTCTTCAAACTCTAAACCTGGGGTAGAACTCCCAATGAATAATGTGTAAATTAAGAAGCTAACCTCCAACAATGCACAAATTCAAACCATATAAGTTCAGATGAATGCATTAAGTGGGGTTCAAGGGTCTGTTTTACTACAGTGTGGTTGGAAAGTGAACCAATCTCATCTGCCATTTGTCCTGCTTTACCTTCAAGTATTTTTTCCCTTAGGTCATCCATTTCCTTCACTGGCTTTGCAAGTTTGACAAGGGCACAGTTCTCTAGTGTACTTGTACCATCAAAACCATTCTCCTTTGTTACATCAATTGAATCTTGCTTGGGTTCCTGAGGCTCTCCCTTACTCTCCAAATCCCTATGCTTTTCTTCATTCTCCATCACTAGATATTTCTTTATGCCAACTCCTGCCCCTTGTGGTGCCATCTCTTCTGCCTTCTCATCCATTTTATTTATTTCTACAATTTTGGACCCATGTATTTTTTATTTGTTTTCTATTTCATTTTGTCATCACTCTCTTCTTCTTCTTCCTTCTTCCTATCAAGATCATCTTTTCCCTTCCCTTCTTATTCCTTTTTTTGATCAGCATCTTCCCCTGTTTCAGCCATATCTTCCCCATGATGGGTATCATGCATTTCCTCTTCCTTACTAGCTTCTACTTATGATTCTTGTTTCTCTACATCTTCTAAATCTCCTTTTGATTTTCTGGATCTCTTTGGTTTTTTCTTTGATTCACTTTCTGGTGTTTTAACTGGTGATTCCTTTACTTCTTCACTTATCCTTGAAGATCTCCTTGTTGGTGTTACCTCACCTATGGTAGAAAGAAAATGTCAAATTATATTTTCTAAAAGATACATGTCATTATCCTCATAAAAAGGGTATGGATTTCAAACGGCAAAAAAAACAAAGACATGTAAGAACACAAGTTCAGATAAGGAAAAACCAATAAAATAACAAACTTTACCTGTGCTCCGAACATAGTTCAGATAAGGAAAAACCAATAAAATAACAAACTTTACATGTGCTCTGAACATAGTTCAGATCAGGAAAAACCAATAAAATAACAAACTTTACATGTGCTCCGAACATAGTTCAAATCAGGAAAAACCAATAAAATGACTAACTTTACATGTGCTCTAATCAAGTTCAAAGATAGAAGGACCTCCTAGATTTTCCTTCAGGTATCGCTCTATTGCCTTTTTTGTCTTGAATTCTTCACCTATTGGGGTGATAAAAACAACTACATATTTTTTGGGTGTCCCACCCTTCTTTAGAATAAGCTGGAAAAAGAATTTCTAGAATTTCAATACAGTACAAGATATACCATTTAATCTCTACAATCAATTTAGAAATTCAAAAGAGAAGCTCATATATGAATCCAAAACATGTACTGTGCACACTGCATCTAAGTTATAAAAATTATTAAACAACTGAGCAATAAGTAATCTTTAGGACATGGATTTATTTGATAGTTATTTAGGGCTTAATCTTTTAAATTTTCCACTCAAAATTTTGATTTGCATTGTGACAGGAAGGCAATAGCTTCCTTTGGGAATGACACAAAAGAAAATTTAAGTATTTGAGTTGGAAAAAGCTTAGGGCTGAAAGCTTAACACCATGTTCAAACACCTGCATTCTCATTGTAACTTGAGAGGCCCACACTATCACCTTATCTATTCGCTATTTTCTCTAGCACTCCTAAAGTCTGAAATTTAGTTGGTGAAACATGGGGCTCAAAGCGTCACTTCATGCTTATTAAGCACCCAGTCCGTATTTATTAGGAACCCACATTCTCCTCTATGTTTTCACTTGCATTTCCAACTTATCTCATTTATGTGAACACCCTTGACAATGCCACCAAACATTATAGAAGAGAAATGTGCAGGGTTAGCAGGAATACTCATCATGGATGGATATGACTGACATGTAAGAAATAGGAGATAGGTAGAAGAATTTACGTCACTGAGAAAAAATCAATTTATATGGTAGAATAAACTATTAACAATTGCATTCTATAGTTTTCTTGGGAGAAAGAGCCGCATGTATGTGGCTCCATGCGTGGAGGATAGGAGGTTTGTCTGGTAGCATATCACTTAATTTTGGGTACAAATTTACTGTTGAATATAGTAGTTTCCAGAGGAATACATGTTGGATTTTTTTTTCTGTGCTATTTGGTAAAGTTTATCTTTGTTACAGGTTGCAGGAACAAAACTGCTATAGTATCTTGTGCTAAGACTATTTGGTGGGTATGAAGTCATGTATAAGTCCTCTCTAGGATGCATATTCCTAGGCTTGAGTGCAAACATGTCAGAGTTCTTCCATGTAGTTTGGGATTGTTTCAAGATTTGATGAGGAGGAGCTACCAAGCTCTAAATAAGTGATTGGGTGTCTTCTATGGATAATCGTAGTAATTGAGGGAGACGAGAATGAGGAATGAAGCTAACAACCCTAAACAATGACCAAGATTGCCATCAACACTTGAAGCTAATTGTGTTTGTGCCCTAACCAGTATTTATAATTGCAATATAGAAATCTCTAGCATATAGGAGGATATACTTAAAGGTTGAAATATTTTATGATCCTTGGAGATAGGGCTGAACCTCTGTAGATGCTTGATTGAAGTATTACAACCCTCATTTTAGAGGACTGTATCATTCTTTAAAGAATAGTTTCTCTTTGATATTCCCAGATTCCTGGAATGTTTTAGATGACAGCTATGGTTTCACATCCATCTCATCCCTTTTTGGTTCATTGCATATCACTAAGAATTTAAAGCCGAGTTGTTAAAGGGTATATTGAAGACCACCCAGTTTGAGCATGAGTACTAGATCTTTGTTGAGAGTTTGCTGATAATTCTGAATATAAGGATCAACCTTGATTATCATATGTGACATTTTTAGATCAAAGAGCAAGCAACAGTTTTTTTTTGGGGGTATATGTATATATATGTTATCAACATAATCTATCAGGTCTGTTAATTCATTATGGGAGATGTATTGAACACTTGATATCTCAAGGAAATGTGTCCTTTCTTCCTAATACCATCTCTAAGGTATTGAGTGACCTGCTCTGAACTTGATTTAAGAATCTTGATCTCTAATGATTATGTAATCCTAGAAACGTTTGATTGATGCTCTTCTTGAAGGTATCTTGGCTTATTGAAATCAATAATTAACTTCCCCACAAGAATTTTGGGCTATGCTTAAAAGCCTGACCTATTAAGTTTTCTTGTTGGTAAGTAAGGCGACCATATTTTGTGCTAAGAGGTTTAGATTTGAAGATTGAAGTCGAAGCAAACAGAAATGTAAGGAATTCTATTACATCTCATATTCAATGCCTTGACAACCGTATCCTATCTCTGACCTTGATATCAAATTATAGTATCATTTTATTCAAAGTCAAATGCCTTATCATATTGTGAAATGTGGCTCTTGGTTGTCAAATCTACTTGAACTTCTCTCTCTTGAATTATTGAAATCATTCAAATCTAAGAATGGAACATCTATAAGAGCAAAGTTATCAGCTTGATGGAAAGTCATTTTGAAATCATATAAGTGACAACTGAACTAGGACAATTTTATGAAGATATGTCTAAGATTCAGGTTGAAAATTCACTATATGTAGAAGTTGTCATGGAATCATTAATAAGTAGAGAAGGGTTCCGCTCTTGTTGTTAAGTTGTATCACTAATACACATCATCAGATGAATGTTGCGGTGAACCTATCAGAGGTTGAAACATTCAGATCAAGGACACAAATTGTTTTCACTGATGAATATGTATAAGGAAATTTTGAGATTAGTTACCGCTGGACATGTATTACTATTATCTCTAGAATAAAACTAAGAAGCCTTGTTAACAAAACAATGCTTGTATGGACCATATTGGTATATTGAGTAATGATGGGGTTGTCCTAGAAGTATGAAGATTTGTAGCTATTAAGGATAGTATCTTGTGCAGTAAAGATACAATATCAGTGGCACTGTCTATGAATGCAATCCCCGTACATGCAACAAAACATCATTTATGCTCTATTTTTAGCCCACCATTATGTATGATATCGCTACAAGTCTAGTAGCGGTGGTGATATGTTGTAGGCCCTATATGTTGATGCTTGTGTTATAGGATTGTTCACAATCAAGCTGTAAACCAGTCAAATGCATCTTTTGAAGCTTTTATTCTTGAAGATTGGCTAGGAAAAGAATGGCCTTTGTTGAAATCATCTTGTCATGCGGAAAGAGTTATTTTTGCTGACAAAACTAACCTCCCTAGGATTCTAAGACTCTCTAGTGACAAACAAGACAATTAAGAGCAATCCTTCTCTAAACATGGATTATTCTATGAGAAACCAAGTGTTTTTCGATCCTACCTCAAGTCCAACGCTTGTTGTAGCAATCTAGCCTCGTCGATCCAGATGAGCTCCTCCTTCACTTTGAAACCTGCATACACTAACAATCAAACGATTACATAACACCTGAATAATCCATAAAACAAAGCATATTCAACATATAGACCAAGGAGTATATGAAACAATTCATTAACAACAAATCATTGAGAAGAATGGACTTATTTGTACTAAGGAAACAAAAAAGAAACCATTACAACCTGAGCCTTGGTGTTGTGCAAGTTCCTCCCAGGGTCCAGCAAGAGTTTTCCTCTACTTTGACAAGCTCACCCACTTCCAATATGACAACAAGAAAGGATGGTAATTTCTCCTCACAAGTCTACAAGGAAGTCCTAATTCCAGCAGCATCTACCCTTTGGAATGTTCAGCTTTCAACCTCCCCTCCTCTGGCCCAATGCCTGTATTTATAATGTTCTAGAGGAAGTTAATCAAGTCCAACATCAATGGGATACTTCCCTCTTTTGGATGGGGTAGCTCCTCTCTTGATGGGATAAGTTCCTCTTTCATAGGGATGCATGAACCATCTGGAGGCGCTCAATACACGTCAAACAATCTTCTAGAATGCTCTAGAAATGACCACAAGTAACTTTTTTAAGATGAAACTCGCGCCTTTTGACCTTTACAGGAGTACACACCCATCCCTTGACTTACAGAGCGTACAAGTACGCAGGTACAATGAGCTTGGGATGCGTACACGCAGGCAAGGTAGAGAGAACCTGCGTACCCAGAGATAAACATGATTTTTAATGACTTTCTCTCTTTTTTGAAGTTTGACATGGAGAGCAGAGGTATAAGGCTTGACAAGGAGGATAATATGACTATTGATGGAGCCATATTAACTGCAGATAGTCATGGTGACAAATTTCAGTGTAACACATCTAAAGAAAGATGTCTTCTCTTGATTAAAGAAGAACCTTGTCGATTCTTCTAAAAGTTCCTCTTTGGTCTAGAGCTTGCTTGAAGCCCATGCGAGAAGCTCGGGAAATTAGACATAGAAAGGCTCTACTATAAAACCTTTGGATTAATAGCAGGTTGAAGACAGACCTATGATTTAGCTATTGATGACATTTGTCCTACAGATGATAACCCTCTCATTTTTCAAAGTAAGAGGGGTATTTTTCTTGGGGGGTCAAGATGAAGGACTCTAAGATTAAAAGGTTTGATAAGATGGAGATGTTGTTAATTTGGACATAGCCATATTATGAGGTCTGGTTAAATTGCTTAAATGAAGTGTATTCTTCCAAGACAAGATGTTGTTATTTTGAACAGAACAAAAATAGTTTGCAAGGCTCCCATGAAAAAAGGGACATACCTCTATATACCAATAGAAATGGTAAATGTCTTGAACATATTCAACTATAGCAAGTTTATTTTCATTATATGCTTTGTCAATGTTGGTGAAATCCTCTTCCTCTTCCATGACATCCCGCTCAATGGCTCTAGATGCAAGTTGTTTAATAGAAACCATTAGATAGAAATTGGAGCTATGGATTAGATAAACCCTTCACTTTCTTTTGCAAAAGAATAGAGTAAAACTCTATGAATAAAAAGCACCATCTACACATGTTAAAATAAGAGCAGTGGACCAAATGCTCCTAACCTCACTTCTGGCATCATTGTTGATGTAAAAGCTCGTGGAAGCCTTGTCTTCCTTTTTCATGCATCAGTCATTGGCATTCTTCTTGAGACACCTTTAGCTATAAGTGGGTAGAACCTAGACTTGGATGCATTTGAAGCAGCTTTTCCCAAGATGTCAACATTTGAAGGCCTTGGTGGTCTCCCTGAAGCTAAAGTACATTTGCTAGAGAGGCCAGTAGTAGAAGGCCTCCCTAAAGCTGAAGTGTTCTTACCTGAGAGGCCAGTAGCAGAAGACCTCCCTGACGCTAAAATGTTTTTACCAGAGAGACAATAGTAGAAGGCATGTGTTGTATCCTTGAACTTGATGGATCATTACTTGAGACCTCAACATTCGAAACCTTGGGCAATTTGCCTGAAATTGATTCACATGTATGCAAGGGTCCAACATTGGAAATCCCAGGTGCTTTTCCAGAACTTGCTACATGCTTGGATTTTGAAACCAAAGTTGATATAATGCTTCCCTTTTCATCTTTGTTCCTCTGTGTCCCCAGTGGCTGAATGGCAACAAAACAAAACCAATGGAAGTAAAATAAATACATGTAAACCATCCCAACTAGATAGGCAAGCAAAGAGCCCTCTTATTGACCTCAATATATCCACATGCAGTTACCGATTTGAAACAAAGGCCAACATATAAAGCCCAGTAGTAGTGAACTCATATCATTCACCTCATGCTGCATATTAACATCTGGGGATTGATATATGATAAATAAATCAGGCAGTTGTTTAATCACACACAATTTATACAACCATGGATTGTGTACATGCCATGGATGATGAATTTGTTGTAACACTCATATTGTTGACATTAACACCTAACCTCCTACACACCCAATTCTAATTGTTAACTCTAATTGGTAAAAACCCCAAAATATCTGCAAAAGGCCGAACCATCATATTGGAAAGTTGAATCTACCTTGGCATTTTCTTATCAACAAGCTGATTCTGCTTCTTAGATTTCATGTGGACATAGAATTACACACTCAAAGCGTCACATACAACATTTTTCTTCATCAGCCCCCACCAGAAGAGGGTTTAAAATGCCTGAATAAGCATATGGCTAGAGAAAAATGCTTGACCAGAGAGGCTAAGCTCACAATCAAAACTTCTTTATAAAACTGAAGTTTCCACTATGTGCTGATAAAACATGAGTACTACATAATGGTTTTGCAAATTTCAAAAAAAAAATACATATGTTCTAGGAATGAAAAAGTCTGCTTACTCTAGCTTGATCTCATCATCCCCATTGGGTTTTGAAGCATGGCACCGTAGGTTCCCAACGTCTGATAAAACCCTTATAGGCCTCATTTTGGCTCGCGTCACCACTACATCATTGAGCATGCATATAACCTCTATCAAATCAATCTCTATTTTACACTAGTCATACAGAGCCATTGATATTCATATAAACACTAATAAAGATGTACTACATATTTGCTGATATTATGTTTTCGTATGGGGTTTGGACAACAGAATACTATAAAATACCTTTGCTAGCCATCGGCCTGTTGGGCTTCACTGCCCTATTTTTGATTCCAAATTTGGTTTGCTGAAAAGACAAACACAAAGCATTCAGTAACTATTGAACAATAAAACCCCTCCAAAACTGATAAGGAAGCCATAACTAAGCGTGATCCTAACCTCAAACATAAATGCAAGAATTCTAAAATCTTACCAGCCATCTTGGATATTTTGGGATAATGGAGAGACTAATAAGCAATAGAAAACTAGGAACTAGCTCTACATCACCCCCCATTGACAACTTGCCTCACTCAACAATGCATATTTTTTTCTTCTAGCTATGTTCCTGGGAGAGATCATAAGTATATTCTATATGAAATTTTGTGAAAAGTGGCCACAAAGTGGCCTTATTTTCCTTTTTGGAGGTGATATGTCATGCTATAAGAACTTTTCTATGTATTTTCCTTTTCCAAGCCATGAAATAGAAATGTATGCATTCTTTCTTTGGAAAAATAAAATCATTAAAATTTTCATACCATTCACCCTATCAAATTCTTGTCAATCCAAAAGTTGCAAAAAATCAAATACCATTTACCTTCAAATAGCCCTTGGATCACGCACACATTGCAAGGCCCATCAAACACAAATATATCAATGTAGGTAAAAATAAGAAAGCAAAGTGCCATCACCCAAACAATCTACTAGAAGCACATATCTCAATAAAGTTGCAAACAATTTAAAAACAAACTACCATCACATGTCCAAAAGCCTTTACAGATAGTAATTAATGTTAATGTTATTTAGTGATAGCACTGAAAGAAAATGCCCAAAATATGATTTAGGACTCAATTGACAATAATAACCAAGTGCAATTTAACTGTTGTAGACCCCATGCATATGGCCAAAACATAAATACTTCCAAAAAGACTGTGATGGCACATCTGAACTATAGACTCTGATTTATATGTCCAATTTAAAAATTAGGAAAGCCAACTACCACATAAACATTCAAAATAAAATGCACTTCATGTGCTAGACATTTCTCTGGTGTAAATCTATTGACTTAAGTGAGCATAAACCATCCTGACTGAAGCTCGTGCCATCAGATCCTTGATATCATTTCTAGCAAGCGAATCATTAATCTAAAAATTCAAGGAAAATGTTAACATTTGTGAGAAGAACCACATAGTTATCCACAAAACATATTCATGAGAAAGGAACCACCTCTTCTTGTTTTTCATGATTAAAAGAACCAACTTCAAAGGGACCAAATTAACATTTGAATGAAACACAACTACAAAAGGATGAATGGCCAGTGAAAGAAACTTACACCAAAAAGCAGGTAGCAAAAAAAGGTTGAGTTATCCCGAACATTCACCATTTGAAATATTCACTAGAACTAAAACCAAAAAGTACAAAATTAACATCAGATTCATACGAACAAATGGAAATACATAAGGAAAGTGAAAGTAGAATGTTTTGAAAATCTACCTTATTCAAAAATTTCACAAAATCTGAAAAAACTTTGTAATCACATTCTTCTAATTTGTATGTATCATTCCTAGCATTGTATGATAAGTTTGTGATTGCTATAATAGATTCAAGTTGTACAAAAGCATCATCTATCAAATCATACTTATACATGCATTGCCCCTTTTTTCTACTATACCAACATAATTGAAGCTCAATGCCTTCTAATCTATCCAAAAGGTCAATGTCATTATGGTAATCAAACATCCTATTACCATTCTTCTTCCTTATTCTTTGAACCCTTCCAATGTACCATGTTCCACAAGAAACACCTTGTTTTGTACTTCGAGGAACACCTTTTCTTGTAGTACGTTCAATGGGGGGAGTTGAGTTGCTTTCAAACAACACCCCACAATCTGATCCAATTACAAAGCCAATTGAAACACCCTTTTGTGGAGCCTTCCCATCTTGCCTAAAGTAGAACCCATTTCTCACTTTTGTCAACCTATCTTTGGATAATGTTGGATTTCTATTCAACTGAATAACCAACTATGCTTTAAACATATCCTTACCATCAAGATCCGCCACTGGCTTTATTGTTTTGCTTCCATTTTCATCAATGGAATCTAAAATTTCATCCAACTTGTGTCTCCACTCACTTTCCATTATTTGCAATTCACTTTCATTGGATATAAATAAACAATAACCCTAATTTATATCCAGACACTTGGCTCCTTCTCTCAATAATCTTTCATTCATATTCTATCTTTCTGATTTGTCCTGATGATGGACCCCCTTTGGGGTTTGAAACATCGACACAATGAACAAAAAACTGTGGATAATCCAAATCATACCACTACAAGATTGAGTGTAATTTTCTGGTTGCATTCTAAGAGTTGATAAAATATCTTGTGCATCCTTCAATCCAATCTTAAGCGCTTCTACAATTTTAGCGTCTGTGGATATTGAATCATATTGTGACAATATATCAATGTTTTGTATTGTTTCTTGATTCAATCTATTCCAAATTCTTTCTTGCTTCTTATGAGATTTATTAAAATGAATCCCTTGGGGATTTGATTCTTCTTCAACAACTCTATTAAGGGTTCCAACAGCATGAAGCAAGTCAATGAAATCATAGGTCCTCTCCACTCCAACCATCCCACCAACTTTACTAAAGAAGTTCTCACATACAACTCACCCAGTCAAGTGCAAAACACATGGAAAGGAAGAGTAATGATCTCGAAACAATCTCATCAATAAAACTGCAAAATGGCAAGAAATTTTCACATCTTGATATGCTTCTCTGTTGATGAAATTATGTTGACATTAGTATGAGATTGTTTGTGTACCCAACATAAACATAATGTGAAGAAATGATGAACTCATGAAGCATTTCTCATCCTTTCCCAAAGGCTCAAACTATGAGACATAAATATGTCAATGTAGTCAGCAACAATCATTAGATAAGTCTCTATAGCTAGTTTCCTCTCTAACTTTCCACTTGGTGTACTTCTCAACTCTTTCAAACACCTTTGAACATGCCTTGAAGCAATGCGTTGTGCGGATCCCCAATTTTTTTCATCCATCCTCTCTATATCTTCACCCTTAAGCTTGTGATCATCCACTTTAAAAGTGTGATAAACCATTCTAACATGACCAAAACTTATGTAATCATTTCCTAAAACCAATTCTCGTCAACCGCTAAACAAAGGATTGACTACATTTTTGTCGTTATGGATGTAATCTTGGTCATGCAATCCTGTTACATTGCAATCATTGTACAACCCAGTTAGCTTCCACACTTCCCAAGGAATTTGATATCGAAGACCTGATGTTGAAGAATAATCCTTCAATATAAGTTGTCTTCTTCTGCTATCCCCATCCGAGGAATGACCAACAATAGGTTCCAAGTTATTTTCCACGTGTTTTTCCACATGGATTCTACTTTTTCCCATTGTTGATAAACAAAATTTTCATTGAACCTATTGCATGTTGGATGAACAACCACAAACAAACAAGGAAGCTTTTCATGTAAAGGGTTTGCAATAATAACATGTGCATAATGGCCAATAACATTGTCCTTAAGATAATATGTTATAATCTCATAGCCTATAGCTCTGTCACCAACTCTCACCAAGAAATGTGATTGGCATTGATGTTCTTCTTTCATATCACAAAACCCCACCAGTGTATCTGTTATAGATAGTTTTGGGCACTTCAACCCCAATCATAAATGTCCATAAACTGACGGATCCTAAGTCCCTAAAAGTGTTGCTTCACTGCCTAAAGGAACAAGGTCAACTTATTACATCATCTCCCAGAAGTTCTCCACTGAAAGCTGCTCATAAATGGTCAAAATTGGACCATACTGAAAGCTCAAAGCAAAGGATGCGATGCATATCACCTTCCCAGTGTACAAGGTGCGATGCATACTGAATTTCTCCTCTGTAGGTTGCGATGGTCGGGAATGGACAAATGGCAGGGACAAAAATGCGAGGTGGAAGATCATGGAATCTTCCAGAAGCTTCCCCTTTGACACTTGCCTCTCTATTTTCGACCAGGGATGAGTAAGAGATCATCATTCTCCAAGTGCAAGCAGGAACTATCAGAGAGAGGACACTAATCAAGATCCCAGAAGATGACTCACCTCTCTGTAATCATCTATATATGGATCCCTCATCACAGAGATCCAGGGGCTGGAATTTGTATCTCATAGAGAAGTGTTGTTGGTTTTCTGGTGTACATTCATAGTGTTGGGTGATCTAAGCTTTGCTTGAGGTGAAGAAGGGCTTCCTAGCTGGAGGATGATGCTGGGTCAAAACATATGGTTGTAATCCTCTTGCTACTTTTCATCTTAATAAAGCTATTCTTGTTTTCTTCCATATCCTTGTGCACTTGTTTATATATGCATTTATATGGTTAACACACATTTGATCCCGTGTTATTTATGAATATAGATCTTTTTTTCTTCGATAGTAGTATGTTGTTGTGATTCCACAGGTTATTTTTGAAGTTGGACAGACGAAGAAGAAGTGGTGAAGCTCTATCAAGAAGAAGAGGAAATCAAGCGCAAGACTTTACTTGTTTGTTTCTAAGATAGCCACCCATCTTAGTGGGAATAGCAGCATCCGAGTTGACACTATTCCTGGTAACAAAATGGCAACTCCGCTGGGGAGCGACTAGATTGTCTGTTAGCCTATCTATCCTTGTTTCTTTTATAAACTTACAGACAGAGCCTGAAGTCAAGCCAGCTAGCCTTCGAACTGCATTTGTTATACAAATGGAAAGTAGATCTATGCTTCTTCAGTCTATCTCTAGGTTTTGTTTATGAATTAAACAATAGATCTACAAACAATCTAATTGCCCTAAGTGGTGGCTCTAGTAACCTCTTTAGATCACCCCTATGTTTTACATACACTGAGCATTACTTACTCGGCCTGAACACCTAGACTGAATTGCAAACTGTGAGTGAAAACATGTTCAAAGTCTTGCACTCGTACCATCGCACCCTGCCTTCAAGGCAGATTGTATACATCGCACTTCCCGAGTGCAGTAGGTGCGATGGTCAGGGAGGGTTAACTTTACCCTCAGAGTGTGGATTTTTCTCACTGTTCTCAGTCCTATTCAGGAGTTTTGTTGTCTGTAGTCAGTGTACTTCTGTGAAAACCCCCTTCTCTTGCATTATTCTGCCTCCTTAGTGCAAAGAACTGTAAATGTTTTTTATGTATTGTGCATCATTTTCAGTTCTCTT
>APFE031604913.1:205601-225798 GCA_000404065.3 Pinus taeda | reverse complement strand
AATCGGAATAACATCACAAATTCCCCTGTTGGTCTTTAGGTTGAGAAAATGGAGTCTACCAACCAAGGATTTTCCCTTGGAGGAAATCCTAGTCCCTTCTCCTCTTGGGGAGATGTTGGTGCACCCCATATGACCACTTTGTCACTTTCAGGATTGGCAATTGGTTTTCCTGTCTGGCTCTTCTCTACCTCTGTTGTTCAGAATCCCGTAATTCCTAAACAGTCAACTTAGCAACTAGACGACACTAGAGTTGCCTCCCAACCTTCTACTTCGTCTGATTCTCCCTCTCCTTCTTCCTCTTCGCTTGATAAAGCCAATAAAGCTAAAAATCAAGTAACTGAGAAGAAGAAGAAGCAGAAAGAGAAAAAGGAACCAAAATCGAAAGGGAGAAACAAAGCATCATCTAGCGAAAATCCTCACACCGCACGGTCAAAACCTAAATCTCCTTGTGTCATTTGCAATGGAGACCACTATCACCGAGATTTTCCCTGCATCCCTCGGATCTTAAGGGACTTGTCTCCTCATTTGCATAATGAGGTGGCGTCAACCTCTGGCGATCATGTTGAATGATCACCATCAACCACTGAAAGTGAAGCACATGGATAGAAAAGGAATCCCAAATTTCCTTGTAAGTTGTGTCAAGGCAATCACGCCGTCCACCGTTGTCCCTTCCTTGACGAGGCTAAGAGAGTTTTGGATGATCGTCCCGTTTCATCGCTACGACTTCCTCTTGGATATAAAAAACTCTTGCCAAGTCCTCCACCCATTGAAAATCTGGCTAACCCACCATTGTGGTCGGTCGAAGCATCTATCATTGAAAATGAACCCTCTGAATCCATACCAAACGAAAGTCAAAAGGTCGAGACGACAATTGACCCGGTCTTGCCTTTAGAGTGTTCATTTTCGAATGATACCATCATTGAAGAGAAAGAGAACGACACCATTCAAATTCTTTTCATCAACACAGACTCCAATGAACTTGGGGGCAGTCCTCCCGTTCCTTTATCGCAGGAATGAAGTTCATCAGAGTCATATCCGGTCGTCTATTCGGTCCCACCACTGAGCAACCTAGTCGTTTCCTTCGACTGGAATCTACTAGACAGAGCCCGTTTATCGGCTAGTGTACCATTCAGAATCATTGTACAAGATTACAGAATGGTCATGGTTGGTACCATCATCGATGAAGGGGCTTCTGTGAGTATCCTTTCCTCAACTGCTTGGAAAGCGCTTGGTTCGCAATCGCTTGCCTGAAAATGAAAATCTGACAGGCTTCAACAAGGGAACAATCGACCTTTAGGGATCCTCCAAATGTGCCAATTACTTGAGAAGGAAAATGTTCACATGAACGTTATGGTAGTTCAAGGACCATTAGATTATAATCTACTCCTTGGACGCGACTATATTTATTGCATGGGAGCCATCGTCTCCTCACTCTTTAGAATAATGTGTTTTCCACATGAAGGCAGGATGGTCAAGCTCATAGACCAAATGTCATTCCCCGGTTCACACATTGCAAATAGTCAAATGCCATCCCTAAATGGCATTTTCATGCAAGAAATGTCTCACCGGTCTCCAGTCCATTCACCTGATGAGCGCGAGTGATTCATGAAGATGTGATTGAAACCCAGGGGGCATGCACCCTGGTCTGTTTCGGCAGCAAAACCTTGGGTATATAGTGGATTTCCTCGAGGGATATATGACTAGTCTGACGAACCCATCCTTACAGGAAAATGGGATCAGGCTGAAATAAGATACCTTCGTTAAAGTTATGTGAGTGGAATGCGTCTGCACCATTCACCTTTGTCTGTTTCGATAGACATCGCCGAGGAAGCATTTTATATGCTATGCGGATAGAACTTTCTTGGTAACTTGGAAATTTTTTGCTATACTTGGGGGCATGCAAACCTTTCCACATGCAAGCGAAGAGCGACTATTTATATTTTAAATTTGTAGGACCTCTAACCCTTTAAACCCATAAGACTAGTCGTTTCCTAACTTGCATAAAGAAAGGATCCGTGGCAAAGCTTGAGAGATGTAAGCCACTTCAAAATATCATCTTGAATGAGACATTCTTATCATACAACTGGCGAGCAATGTTACCGCAGGGTTCAAGCTCGCTAAAAAATAAACCCTCCACGAGCAGTTTTAGCGCATAGTTCAAGCTCGTTAAAAAATAAACATAAGTCATGAGCAAATGTTTCCCCCAGCTTTTAAGCTCATTAAAAAATGAACCGGTAAATAACCATTGTGAATGCCTTATTGCCAACTTTTGAGCCTTAGTCGTGTTCTCGGCATCACCTCCACTCTGTTTTTAGCCGATCATTCACCCCCATACGATTGTTTACCCCTTCGAGAAACATCAGCGAAAATTGATTCTGTTAGCCATCCTTGTGACACTACCATGATTGGAAAATTCCAAATCTTACCTGGAATCAACGACTACCCGAAGCTATCAATCGTTCCTCGAAAACAAGTCTTCTTTAAGCTCTTTTCACCTGACTCATAAAATATGAAAAGATTGCCGAGCGATTGGCCTCTCCGGTTCGTTAAAGTCATCAGAAGTGTTATCCCTCCTCTAGATTTTAATCTTTTTGGACCTGAGGGATTATTACACAAAAAGATCGAACGCTTGTCTTGTTCGGCTTGTTAAAAATATCGAAAATTCATCCCTTTTGTATTATTTTACGCTTTTTCAGACTTAAGGGATTATATGACGAAAAATAATCGTTGGAGTCTCCTTTCCGTTTCTTTCAGACTCTCTAAAATTGAAAGAGACCGAGTTATCTTTTACGTTAAACTCGTTAAAACCGAATAGTGACAAACTCGTCCAAATGGATGAGAACGAGTTTCACTGTCGCTAGGCTCGCTAAAATATAGCGACGGGTTCGCTTGAAAGGCGGATTATAGAACAAGCATATGTTATCCTCCTCAAGCTTGACACAAATAAAGAGGTACTGGTCAACAATGATTGGGGAAAATTGGGAAGAAAACTTGAAGAAACTTTATTGGTAGCAATTCGCTCTTAAACATGACACTTTCCTTCCGTATCCATGTCGGGTTGGGTTGTTCCATTCACTGGTCATCACCATTGGTCCGTCACACCATCCATATTTGGGGTTAACGCTACCAATCCATCGTCAGTGTCACCGATATTTTCAAGAGAAGTCATTCAGACAATTCACCTTTGTCTCACCCACTGCAATACATTCATACTTCATTCCTTCATGACCACCACCTTGAACCATGTATAGTCAGTTTGTTTTCACCTCCAAAATAATTTGCTTCGTTCTGTGTCGTTTATGTGGGATTCATTAAGGCCCTCCTGCAACGGGTCACTTCTTGTCAACATCAGCTCATTATCCAAGAAGTTGACTTAGGAACAACCCTTTTAGTACTTTGAAGCTTGCATGCCTCAATGGCAAGTTTCTCACTTTCGGCGACATGTTTACATCAATGGCCTTCGGCCGAGAGATTTTACGTGGTGTTTGACGCCAAGTCCTTTTTCACACCACGTGAATTGTACTGTAGTACCTTGAGGGTCATTGTCATTATTGGTGATTCCTCTCACGCCTGTTAAAAACTTACATCATTGGCTGGTAATCAGGCAATGTCTTTCCATGTTCGACTCTAGAACATTTTTCACATGGATCGACTTGTACTCCGAGTGAAGATTGAACGAGTTTTGAAGACCCCAGATCTAGTTTCATCCATCCAGGCTGCGATATATTCAGGAATATAAAAACATCAAGTGTACGTCATTGACAAATAGATGATCATCCAAATCAAAGGATGATGAATCCATATCATCAGTCTGTCACACAGACGATTGTCTGTCCTATGTACATGAAAATGAATTTATAAAGCTGAGCATGGGAATGCCCGCCTCAGCTAGATCATGAAAAATTTTTGTCAAAATAATGTATTGTATTGTATCTTATTATAGGTCACCTCCCAGCTCAGAAAAACTTCAGATCCTCATAGTAAAGCATTTCACCTGACATCAGATCGATTAATGACCTCATGCTTTAGGGGGCAACTCTTATAGACATTTTTGGGCACTTCAATCCCAATCATAAATGTCCATAAACTGAGGGCTCCTCAGTCCCTAAAAGTGTTGCTTCACTGCCTAAAGGAACAAGGTCAACTGATTACATCATCTCCCAGAAGTTCTCCACTGAAAACTGCTCATAAATGGTCAAAACTGGACCATACTGAAATATCAATACAGAGGGTGTGATGCATATCACCTTCCCAGTGTATAAGGTGTGATGCATACTGAATTTCTCCTTTGTAGGGTGCAATGTTCGGGAATGGACAAATGGCAGGGACAAAAATGCGAGGTGGAAGATCATGGAATCTTCCAGAAGCTTCCCCTCTGACACTTGCCTCTCTATTTTCGACTAGGGATGAGTAAGAGATCATCATTCTCCAAGTGGAAGCAGGAAATATTAGAGAGAGGACACTAATAAAGATCCCAGAAGATGACTCACCTCTTTGTAATCATCTATATATGGATCCCTCATCACAGAGATCCAGGGGCTGGAATTTTGTATCTCATAGAGAAGTGTTGTTGGTTTTCTGGTGTACATTCATAGTGTTGGGTGATCTAAGCTTTTGTTGAGGTGAAGAAGGGCTTCCTAGCTGGAGGATGATGCTGGGTCAGAAAATATGGTTGTAATCCTCTTGCTACTTTTCATCTTAATAAATCTATTCTTGTTTTCTTCCATATCCTTGTGTACTTGTTTATATATGCATTTATATGGTTAACACACATCTGATCCTGTGTTATTTATGAATATAGATCTTTGTTTCTTCGATAGTAGTATGTTGCTGTGAATCCACAGGTTCTTTTTGAAGTTGGGCAGATGAAGAAGAAGTGGCGAAGCTCTATCAAGAAGAAGAGGAAATCAAGCGCAAGACTCAGGTTGGTCTTCTTGGTTCTCCCCTAGTCTATTTTCATAAAAGAGAACAATAGTAGACTTTACTTGTTTGTTTCTAAGATAGCCACCCATCTTAGTGGGAATAGCAGCATCTGAGTGGACACTATTCCCGGTAATAGTATCACTTTTTGCTTCCCACCTAACATATTTTTTCACAACTATTTCATCTGCAGCGAGAAATATATGAATTGGGCCATCTATACTATGCTTGGCTTTTTAAGAAGCATAAACTTTTCTAACTGCCTCAAAAATATGCTCGTGCTCCCCTGGGATATATGCTAATGACTTTCTGACTTGCCTTAAAGTTATAGATATTGAAGGACCATCCAAATTCAAGCTAATAAAGCTATGTAATATAGGACCTCCCCATAACTTGATCATCTCATAAAGGGATTTTGTGGATGTACTATACCTTCTCCCTACTTTTGCATGCATCAAGTTATGAAAAATATCCTTGAAAAATTCCCAAACTGCATCTTTACCTTGTAATTTTCCTTGCTTATGTGCCTCACACACATCCTTGCAAAACCTAAATACATCTTTCCTTTCTGTTGATTCAAACAACTTTTCCTTTAGGGATCTCATTCTAATAGAGAGTGTAGCAAACTTTGTCCTCTCCCACCAAAGAGATCACATTGTTGATATATGGTTAGCATTTGTAACCCTTGTAGCGTTCTTCAATTCATTGTGAGTCAAATAGTTGAGTCTTCTCCCTTTTCCTGTATCTCATTCACTTCTTTATTGGTGCACATTTATTCACGATATAACTCACATCCTGAAGTCATCACATTCTGGAACCAACTTACAAAAGTTGCATGTTAATGAATCAAATGGGATCCCTGTTTCAGAGGCCCTATGGCAATGAATATACCTATATGTACCATCAATACAAAATTCAATACCTTCATAACATAACATGATCTTGGTATGCTTCTCTATGGCCCATAATTTTGCACCCCTTTGATCATCCGTTAGGACCTTTGTTTCCATTCTCTCCCCATTTCTATCAATATAAGGATACCAATACCCCCAACATTGTAGTAACAAGGGAGATAATTGAGTTGTAATAAGATGACAAAAAACAAATAAATTTGAAGTAAGATAAATAAAATAATATACAAAATCATATTCAAGTTTAGTCTAAGCTATTAATTAACACACTTGAAGTAGAAGGATCTACACTTGTAGAACCCTTATGTAATATTGATGGTGATAATGGGACCAAGAACCTAGTCAAACTTTGTTTAGACTTATCATTGGTAGGCTTTTTAGGTCTCCCAACCGTGCCACTCCTCAGGCCAATCTCCTCATGTGAACCCTCATTTGTAGTAGTAGCAGTGTGCTTCTTTGATTTCATGTGTTCATTTAGAGAACTGACAATATTACCACTTGTCGGCACTAAACAAAACCATTTATTGCATTGTGTACATTCCACTCTCACTTTTTTCATGTCCTTATAGTCTGCAAGTGTTTCTTCCACCACCTTGAACAAATTAGGCTCTTGTGTCTTGTTGAAATCATCTATAAGTTTGATTTCTTGATCAATATGAAATTGATCTCCAACCATCACTGTCTGTTGTACTTTGTTACATGAAGGAATTTCACTACCACTTGGCATTAATAGGCGTTGTTGGTGGGCCCCTGTTTTCATATGATGGTTTTTGAAGTTGTGTGTTGTTCACTCTGCCAAGGATACATCACCTGTTCCATAATCAATGCCACAAATTTCACAATGGATCTTTATTTTAGATTCTCCCTTTTCTGAATATACTTTGAGAGAAATTTTCTGATTGACAAACTCTTCCATTAAACTTTTAACTTTTTTTTTCTCAAGATGCCAATACACTAGGTTCAACAACTATGGCTTGTTTCAAAGATTGGTATTGTTTCCACTACATTTGAACACTCTTCTTCCACATCAAATGTGCTTAGTTTCCTCTTGATGCCTACAAGTCTTGTACAAACTTTCCATTTTTTCTCTTGCTTTGGATTTAAACCGGTTCCATTCTCGATTAAAATCAAAAGGGTATCCAACGATTTCATCATCCACAATTTCATCACGAATTTCAGCAAATGTACAACCTTCTCGACACTTGACCATGCTAATGATAGAATTTTTTTCACCGGTAGCAAATTTTATAAAACAAATCCATCTATTTTTGCACATAAATAAATGAAAAAGTAAGTAAAATTCCAGAAGCATATTGGTTATTATAAAACAAAGAGTAAGGAATCAAGGTATGAAATTTCAATTCAAAGCTCCAAAAACATGAAGAAATATTACTATTTGGATGAAACACCTTGATTCAAAATGTACTATCGGTGGATTCCTCAAATGGAACTAAAACCAGAAATAAAACATATTACTAAAACAAATTTGAGAGTTGATTTATTGCTACACCAGAACTATTTTCATCCTCTTGGGTGGGTGTTAGAATACATGTTCTCCACCATTTAAAGCATCTAGATTGAGCAAGGCCAATGTGGGTTGTAATTCTTTAACACTGGTAATTTCTTCTTTTGAAGCGCGTTATGCATTTTAGGGCAAAGAGACTTCAAAGGACAAGACATTTGAGTTCTATAATATCGAGTACACTCGATGTCAGGATCTAGTGAGATCGCATAATTTTGATAGAACTAGGTTGATAAACAGGTCATTGTATAGACAAGGAGGAGGCCTTGAAATGCCTAGGTTACTGATCATTTCAGTATAAAAAGCACCATCATTATTTTATGGAGTTTTGATGGTGTTTTCATAGAAAAGGGTTTTCAATTTTGTTAGGACCCTGGAGAGTGGAGGCTATGTGCTTTGGTTTATTTCTGTTAGAGACTTTGCCTCCGGTT
Source organism: Pinus taeda (assembly GCA_000404065.3). Classification (NCBI taxonomy): domain Eukaryota; kingdom Viridiplantae; phylum Streptophyta; class Pinopsida; order Pinales; family Pinaceae; genus Pinus; species Pinus taeda. Next base: position 218,014 of record APFE031604913.1, on the reverse strand, counting down.
TATGGTCCCTAGACCATTTTATCCTCTAAAAATGATAGTTCATTCTTTAGCAGTCCTAATGAAGGAAGATTCACCCATCATTCTTGTCTACTCTCTCAGCACATCGCATATCATAGGGTCCTTGTGGATGAAGAATCGGACTTGAATAACTCTTGAAAACCCATGTACAATGTGTAAAAGCTAAGATGACTCCCAAAATTAGAAGACCAAGAGTGATAACCAGGAAGATCATATTTTGAGATGTTGTATTTCTTGGTTTGTTGATATGCAGGCTTCACTTGCTTCAACGTTGTTGCTAAAAAGGCCATATTTAAACTACAAGAAACCTATCTTACCAAACTCATGTTTTGATTTGTTCATTAATGCCTTATAAACTAAGACCTTGATTTTCCCTTTGTATCTCAGATTATTTTGGTTATGTATATTACAATTTTTCACAGTAAATAGATATGAGTATTGGACAAGGACATCAATGTATAGTGATTTATTACTTACAAGTCAGGAAAATTATGTATAAGTTTCAACTAGATTGGGACTTTATCCATGGAAATTGGCCAATATCTTCTTTGGAAAGTTGAAAATGACTTTTTCAAATATAATACTACCATAGCTAGTCCTCAATTCTCTCAAGTTTTTCCATCTACCTTGAACATCCTCAATTTGTCTTTTTCACTGTACTTCCTCTAAAATTCAGTGTTCAATTTGGAGGGAAGGTTTTTGCACTCTACCCAAGGTGTTTTAATTTGTGTAAGTGGATGTAACAGTGATAACCTCATACAACAACAAAACCTAAAATTCTCTAGGATCTAGTACCTCGTCTCAATTACATAAATTGTTGCTCCATGAACTAGATCTAGTACTTCATCTTAATTACACCATGTTTCCCCATGGACTCAATATGGTACTTCCTCTTAACTACATCAAGCTGGCTTATCCATTTACTTAAGCTGAAATTCATCAATCTGGTTTTTACCTGTATCACTAAACTTCATCAATGTGTTTTTTCACTGTACTTTATTGATTGAAATGACCCAATATTTTTAGCTAGACCTGGTCATCAATTCATTAAGAAGATGCATTCTATTTGTGTAACAATAAATACTTAAAAATATATATAGATACCAAACTTGGGTTTCTCAGTGGCCCGCACACTGGCTGTTCCTATTTTTGGATCCAACGAAATTGTTAGTTAGGTTGCACTCTAGCAGTAGATTAGTGGAAGTTTAGTAGAAATAAAACCTGGTCAAGCACCATGTGTTTTTTCATCGATGTGATTTTCCTCTGTATTTCATCAATTGAGATTGAAAAGATCCATTATTAGTATAAAACATAGGATATATACATACTTCACATTGGAATGAACCTATAAATCTCAACTTATATACCAAAAATTGGAAGTGTGCATGGCCTTTTTTCTTCACCGAAATAATAAGGACAATCAATTCAACGTATACACCAATCATTGGAATAGTGCATGAACCTTAGTCTTGCCTCAAATAATCAGGACAATCCAACTGACATTGTTAAGTTAGACTTGTACATGTTCTCCTCAATTTATTAAAATTAACCAAAAAGATATCTTATGCCAAGCTTGAGTTGCTTAGTGCCCTACACACTAAGTTGCCCCAATTTTCCGATAGGTTGTGGTCCATCTTTAAACTGGTAGAATTCTTAGTTAGGTAATAGTCCAGCAGTTGGTTAATAAAAAATTGTGTTGCTTATACCAATCTTGACCTGCTTAGTGGCCTGCATGCTACATTTCCCTGTTTTCTGAATGGATGTGGTCTAGTTGTAGACTGGAAGAATTGTCAGTTAAACTGTGGTCTAGAAGTACATTAGAGAAAGCTTCTTTACTTATACTGAACTTGAGCTACTCAGTGGCCTGCATACTAAGTCCCCTATTTTCTAATGGGACATGGTCCAGCTGTAGACCTGCAGAATTTTCAAGCGAGCTATGATCTACCAATAGATCAGTGAAAGTTTAACACATCTCCTAGGTTGTGGCTAGCACTAGATCAGTTAAATTTTAACACAATTAATGGTTATGAATGATAAGTAGCAAATCAACCTATCTCTGTCAAGGAAAGGAGGATAACTAGCCCACAAAATGCATCATTCCGATTGTTAAAATTCTAGTCTTGTTCCAATAAAAATTATAAACAAGAAACAGGGGAGAAAGTGCATTATGTTGGCTTTATATCCTTCTTTCATTAGAATTTTCTCTGTGTAATGTCCAAAATTGGATTATTTTTTCATGGAGAAAATAAAGTTAGCTTTAACTGTCATATCATCTCTATGATTCAGACCTTGAATATTTTAGTGAGTAAAGAAACAATTAAAACACAAAAGTGGTGATGTTGCTTTCCATGTATCAATTTTGAAAGCTATATTTTGTGCTTCGACTATTCAATAAATTTCCTCATTGCACGATATTTTCATGTTATATATTGATTAAGACCTAGTTTTTGAAAGGCTAGATTGAACTCTAACCTTTTTTTGTTTAAGCTATCATGTTGACGAGAACTTGTGTGGTGTATAACACATACCTATGCTTTTTATGAATTATAGTGTACAATTTCACATTTATATTGTACTGTATTATACAAAGGAATACCAAGTCTAGGGTTGAGGGCAATGAAGTTTTTTTAATCAGATTACCAAATTGTTTAGGGCCATGTTAGTGAGGATTGAAATTAAGGAAGCCATGTAGAGAAGTGGAGTTGTCAGAGATCTTTGTGATGTGAGTGATGATGAACAAGACCCATACGTTCCACAAGAAAAAGCTAAGGATTTGTATTTTTAATTAATCTCTGTTAAGTCAATTAATGGATTTCATTATCTTGCTAGTGTGAGAGGCATCAATGTTTGTTGTGAGTCTATCTTTGAAAACTTTGATAGCTATGGGTAACACTTTCTCTTTGGTTGCAATTTTTGTTACCCAAGACAGAACTACTATTGCAACTAATGAGGCAACAGAAATAGAATGCTACATGGAAATAAATATATCAAATTTGAAATCCAAGCTATTTTATTTTAGAAAGTACTTTTCAATTAGTTATAATGAAGTTGAGCTACGGTTTGATTTATTATGTAGTGGGTGAGGAACTATTGTGCCCATTAAGATGGAGTTGAATATTAGTACCCTTGAACATTCACCTCCAAAATGTCTTATGATCCCAACAGCATGAGCTTGCACTCTTCATTTGTGGGAGGGGCCTATATTTGAGTAACAACCTTAATATCTCATTTCTTTACTCAATAGGAGTTGTGAAAGATCTCATGGAGTCTTCTTTTGTTCAAAATGTCTAAGGAATTACCCACATCAACCGCATTTGTTCTAATTCTATGGGGTCTGTAAACCTTGTTGAAGGTTGTCTTTAACTTATTCTCAGAGACTTGTCTCCTTGTAGGGATGATCTCAAAATTCATGAATTACTATTTTATTTTCCCTTATAGAGAACCGGCCAAGGCACATTGGCACATATTTTTTGTGTGTGAGAAAACACATCATTTTGAGATGGTCAATGCTACTAAGGAACTTATTAGACAATAATTCTCTATGATGAGTAATCTAGCTGAGAAATGACAACATCCCTGTCTTCATGTAAGGAAATTTGATATTGTTAGGGTGAATATTCTCAATATTGAATCTAATTATGGAATCATTCCTAAACAATTTTGCAAAATCCAAAATAGCAGCAACACTCAATTGCTTCCAAAACTACTATTATATAACGAATAAAAGAGAACATTTCCTTGATTGCAACCTCGATTGGAGCAGGGAAGAAACTCTTTAAACTCTATCTTGAGGTATAAGCATAGGTATATCCTAAACATTAATGGCATAGTTCTACCCAGTAGCTAGTTGATAATTCAATCTTTAGATTTTGAATGTGAGACTCATTAATCAATTGGATGCGTTGATATCAATTTAAATATTCCAACAATATGGAATTTTGATCATATTCTCATGTAGGGAAACTAAGTAATGTCACCTTGAACACTTCTTGTATACCTCTTTGTATATATCTAACAAGAAAGCAGTCTATTTCTTTTAGGATGTTATTTTATAGTTGCAATTTAAGATTGAAGCTTCCCACTGCTGATTTTTGTGTCCAAGGGTGGCAAAGTTATTCATCCATATGAATCTTCATTGATCCCTTTCAATGTTTGATGAATATAATTCCCATATTTCAATACAACTTAGGCCATTTTCGTTAACCAATGCAAGCTGGATCTAGCTCCATCAATGTAAAAGAAAAATTCTATGCTCTAATTCTAAATAAATGGCGAATGTATAAAGTTTTATTACTTAGGCAGTGTTGATCTCATCGTTCTTTTTATCTCTAGCTTGATATATTTAGGTTGTTCTTTTTTGCCTAATTCAGTCATTTGAATGAGGATTTTATTTATAGTTCTTTCACACATTCCATGTTTGTGAGTCTTACAGGATGGGCTTTTTATTATCTTTTTGGAAGCATGATATCTCCTTTGAAATAAAGTAATTCTCCTAGATTCTTTCAAGAAAATGATTGCAATTAATTTGTAATGGAAGAAAAATGGAATATGTATATGATTATTTCTCAACAGCTTGATCTCCTAGATAATATTTACAGAGTTGTTATAAACATTCAATCAAGAATGAAATTCAAGCTCTCTTTATCAGTTCCACCCTCTTGGAAAAAATGGCATACTTCTATCCAGTGGCTAGCAAATAAATGAATATTCATATTTTGACTATGAGACTCATCAATCAACTGGATGTGTTGATGTAAATGGATCTTATTTTCTTGAGAAAGTAAATATTCCAACACTATAGAATTTTGATCATATGCCCATATAGGGAAACCAAGTAATATCACCTTGAACATTGCTTGTATACCTATTTGTATATATCTAACAAGCAAGCAATTTATTTATTTTAAGTTGTTATTTTGTAGTTTCAATTTAGGATTGAAGCTTCCCACTTCTAATTTTTGTGTCTAAATGTGGCAAAGTTGTTCATCCACATGAATCTTAATCCTTTTGAATGTTTGATGAATATAGTGCCCATATTTCAATACAACTTAGGCCATTTTAGTTAACCAATGCAAGCTGGATCTAGCTCCATCAATGTAAAAGACAAATTGTGTCCTCTAATTCTAAATAAATGACGAATGTATAAATTTTTGCTACTTATGCAATGTTGATCTCATCATTCTTTTTGTCTCTAGCTTGATATCTTCAGGGTGTTCTTTTTTTCCCAATTCAGTGATTTGAATGATGTCATTTATAACTCTTTCACACATTCCATGTTTGTGAGTCTTGCAGGATGGGGTTTTTATTGGCTTTGTGGAAGCCTCAGATCTTCTTTGAAATAAAAGTAATTCTGCTAGCTTCTTGCAAGAAAATGATTACAATTAAGTTGTAATGGAAGAAAAAAGGCATATCTATTTGATTATTTCTCAACAACTTGATCTCCAAGAAAATATTTATAGAGTTGTTAGAAAAATTAAATCAAGAATGAAATTCAAGCTCTCTTTATCGGTTCCACCCTCTTGAAAAAATGCGGTGTGTCATTTCAGTTTCATACTTAATGGATTTATCAATTCCACTCTTGGAAAAAATGCGATGTGTTGTTTCAAATTCAAACTCAGTGGATTTATCAATTCTCTCCTTGGAAAAAATGTTTTTTGTTGTTTCAGTTTCATATGGAGAGCTATCAATGAGTGCACATAAGAAATCCATGGCCAAGATGACTACCCTAATATTGAGCTTTGATATATTAGAGGATTTTCATCAAATGGGAAACAAAAATGGGATTGTGTTCTCGAGCTGTTTTGAAGCAAATACTGGACAAATGCTATCATTTTCAGCCTTTAGGGAAAGCGTATTGAGGTTTTTACCTTTTTAAATAATTTTCAAGGACTTCTAAGTTCCTACAAGAGATTATGGTATGGAGCATATGATGCTTCCATATTTTTTAACTTGCTACGTCGGTACTAGTGTCAATTCCATTAGTTGACAATTACAGATGAATAAAAAAATATTGAAACATTTTTCCCAACAATGTTACTGTTAGCTTAAACTTGTTATCAAGACTAATTTAGAGTCCAACTTTCATGCGCATAACATCTGACATATGGTGTATGTTTTCTACCTTTCTTTTTCCTCCTTTGCACTCATTCTCTTTTGCATGTTTGGAGTAATTGAAAGGTTTGTTACACTGGTTGATGTAGATCTTATGTGAGCCTATGGATTTCCTAATCACAAGATCTATTTTCTGTCACCATACCTACTAGGAGGTAAGAAACTCTCTCTAAAGGTGATTAAGCATACTCTACAAATGTGACTTACCTGATAATTTGATCATTTTCTTCATATGAAACAGAGAATACCCGTAATTTAGAGTGAGAATTCCTGGTATTAAATGAGTATCTATTCGAATAGCAAATAGCGTTATGCTTAACACTAGAAACTTATTGGATTTGGATTTTCCATGGCTAGAGCTAGTGCAACAGTGAAGTTTTGGATCTGACAGAAGCAATGCTTAACCCTTTCATAGGTGGTAGTTCGTCTCAAAAGAATGGATTCATGGATATATGGTAGGTCAAACTCTAATAGATCTCTTGATGCCAAATGGGATTCTATGATTAGAAGGCAGTCGTGGGGAAGGGAATGAAAGGTCCCATCTTGTTGCTTGTGAAACACCAATCTATGGATTCATAAAATTTGACCAGTAATTCACAAAGGAAAAGAGTAAACAAAACCTTCTCCACCATATGAAAGAATTTTCATCAACAAAGCCTTATTCATTTGAAAATAACAAAACCCTAATCATTATCTAAAGCACAAAACAACAAAATCATAATCATTATCTAAAGCACTAGAATAATTAATTTTTAGCCCCTAGAATGAAAATGATGAAAAATACTTAGATTTCTTGTCAACGTTTGACACCAGTAAAAAAAACCTTCTCTATTATATGTCAGGCCCACCTTGACTGCTTCCATAGCCCCAAACACTTCAGATAAAACACAATGCCATATGGATGAGAAAGACTATGATTCTCACCACTTTCTTGGAACCTACCTTGGATGCTTTACACTCTATCTGATTACCCCAGGAAAAGTGAACTTTCTCTTATACCCTTAACCCTTTCCCCATTATCGCATCAAAAAACTCCATTAATGATTTCCCCATTATCGCATCAACACACTCCATTAATGAGAAGTTGCCCGAAAATGGGGGTGGAGAAGGCCCAAATAGAGGAGATTGCTATTGCGAACAAAGGTCTCACCCAACAGAGCTGAGGTTGTGTTGTGGATTACTCCCACGGGCTATGATACTCCCCGCTTGTTTTTGGCCTCAGAATAAAGTTTGCGAACAGACATCTAGCCAACAGAACAGGTTTCGATTACTCCCACGACCATGATACTTCATGCCTCTTCTTGGACTATGAACAAATCTCTCACCCAGAAAAATAGACAGTGCGCTGGTGGTGTGCTGTCACTTACACAACATGATACTCCCACCTCTTTTGTGCCTCTGCTTGGCCATTTTTTTGTATAAAAAATACCTTATAATATATATATTATTATATAACATATAAAAACCCCTCTAACCCCTATTATATAGTCAATATATTGTTTTGTGTTTTTCTTATTTTTTATACCCCAATATGAATGCACTTGATATTATATTGCTTCATCAGTGAAGCCTCCATGGTAAAATCCTTGTATGGAAACAAGCAAGCACCATGAGCCTGGTATGAGACATTGACTGAGCATCTTCTGAAACTCAATTTCAAACATTATGATCTTGATTATACAACTTTGTTTGTCAAGAAAGTTGGAAAAACTGTTGTATATCTTGTCGTGTATGTAGATGATCTTCTAATAACATGGAACAATGAGAGCTACATTACATCCATAAAGAAAGAAGTGTGGAAAGGTTTTGAAATGACAAATTTGGGCTCTGTTCACTATCTTGGTATTGAAGTAACTCAACATACGAAGTTTATATTCCTCTCTTAGAAGAAGTGCTCTGGAGATCTGTTGAACATGTTTGGCATGGTTGAGTGAAATCCTTTGACTACTCTAGTGGAACAAAATTTAAAGCTCACATCTACTAAAGGAAAAGAATTTGAGGATGCAACAAAGTATAGACAACTCATAGGAAGTCTTGACTACCTGACTACTACTAGACCATACTTTTCATTTTTTTTTGGAATTCTCTCCAATTTTATGCAAAATCCTTGTGAGGGTCATTGGCTTGCTGCAAAAATAGTTCTAAAGTACTTAAATGGAACTCAAGAATTTGGACTCAAGTATAAACAGGTGGGTGACTTCAGCGTGATTGGATACTCTGATTCAGACTTCGATGGAGATAAATAAATTGGGGTATCTACTTTAGGTTATGTTATGATTCATGGATCAAGAGTTGTCTCCTGAAGGTCACACAAACAATCAATTCCAACAGATTCAATAACTTAGGAAGAATATGTGGCAGCAACTAAAGCAATGAAGGAAACTGTGTGGTTCAGGAAAATTCTAGAGGATTTGCAGGAGAAACAAGTTCATTCAACTCCTCTTTTGATTGATAACACTTATGCAATAAAGTTGGCCAATAATCCAAAGTTTCATGATCGAACCAAGCACATAAATACAAAATATCATCTGATTCGACATCATGTTGAGGCCAAGACATTCCATCTATGACATTGTTCCACAAATGAGAATATTTTAGACATCTTCACCAAAGCATTGGAAGGGAAAAGTTTGAAAGTTTCATAATGATGCTTAGAATCACCAACATCCCTTCAGATTAAGGGGGGAATGTTAACACCTAATCCAAAAGGATTGGGATTATTGTAAATAGTTTAAATTATGCATTAGGGAAAACCAAGAGACCTTGGAATTGTAATCCCAAGAGTCTCTCCACTCATGTATATAGTCATGAACTAAGTAATGAAATAAACAAGCTAATTTGTGCAGTTACCCTCCTAGCCTGACAGTCCCATTGTTGATAATACTAATACTAATATATGTCAATCCAATAATAGATGTTATGGAACAACTAAAAATGTAGTAATAATAAATTTAAATTAAACTAAATAACAATCATTTACAAATCTTTATATATAAAAATAACACTATAAAATCAAAAGAAAATCAATTACAAAAAGACGAGAACACTAAAACAATTATATTTGGCATTTGTCCTTGATGTTTTTTATAACCCAAGTGCATGATACTAAGGACTAATATCTATATTTATATGTACACACACCAACCAACAAAAAATTATCTTAACTCATGATATTTTAAGTATTGAGAGAAATACATCTCAATTGTTTTTTATTACTCTTAATTCTCAATAGATCTGTTACGAAACCAACTCACAAAAAGATAGAAAAGATAGATCAAAGACTTAGAAATCAGCCTCTTCGAGGGGGCAACCTCCTTCACATTACACAAATAAACAATTCTTGGATGATATCAAATGACAAGACCTCCTTTATATATATAGGAGTCTAAGCGGCCCTAATACAATCAAAGCCTACATAACATTAATATTGTAGGGGCACAACAATAACAATAGTGGGCTTCTATTGTAGGCTTTAACCCCGTACAGAAATTACCTGCATACAAATTCTAAAGCATAGAAAATAAACAATGCGAGATCATAACACATAAAACACATATACACAGAGATTTTCCCCTGGATCCCAAAACCAGGACTACCAGCTTAATTTTTCATTATGTTCCTTTCAATGTTACAATACATATTTATACATGCTGAAGCATAGAATACCATGGACCGAAAGCCATCGCGTCCAAAAAACATGTACGAAAATCATGCACAAAACCATAGGTGGGTCTGCCCAACCTAACATAGGGTCCAAAACCAAAATTTTCTGGGGCGCTTCCCCGGAGCCCATAAAGTGGGGTTACGAGTGCCCTTCAAACCCCCTATTAACTATGTGGAAAGAATATAACACAACCCAACATTCTCACACTTGTTGTTTTCCTTCCACAAGGGGCCACAAGAGAGCTTAGTCATTTTCCCGACCCTGAAATGCCCGTTGTCTCTCTACACCAAGAGAACTTCTTAGAGCTCACAGATTTTGTCAATGCATCTGCAGTATTCTTCAAAGTGTCCACCTTTACCAGCAACATCTTTTTGTCTTCTATCATATCCCTCACAAAGTGATACTGAACATCAATGTGCTTTGTCTTTAATGATAAGCAGGGTTCTTTGCCAGAAAATTGCACTTTGGCTATCACAGTCTATCCTTATAGCTCCATGTACTAACCCCATACTTGAACACAATCTTTGCAACCAAACTACTTCCTTGCTTGCATGAGTGGCTGCCATGTATTCTGCCTCTATAGTTGATAGTGCCACAACATATTATTTCTTACTCCTCCAACTGATTGCACCTCCAAATAGGTTAAACACATACCCACTTGTAGATCTTCTTTGATCCAGATCTCCAGCCCAGTCTGCATCAACAAAGCCATGAATGTCCAACACTCTGTCTAATCCTGGTCTTCCTTGGTAGCACAAACCATAATCACTAGTGCCATGCAAATACCTGGAAACCTGCTTCACTACTGTCCAATTCTCCTTTCCTGGTTTTGACATAAACCTGCTCAATACTCCCATTTCATGTGCAATGTCTTGTCTAGTACAGACCATTGCATACATTAGGCTACCGACTGCACTTGCATATGGAACATGGGACATGTCTTCTTCCTCTTCTTGTGTCTTGGTACATTGTTCAACAGTTAACCTCACACCTACAGGAACAGGAACCTTCATCGATTTACTATCCTGCATATTAAACCTCTGTGGTAATTTCTCGACATACTTCCTCTGGTTTAACCAGAGCTTCCTCTTTGCCCGATCTCTTTTAATTTCCATGCCAAAAATATAGTTTGCAGCACCAAGATATTTCATGTCGAATTTGGAGGACAATTCGGTCTTCAAATCTTGGATAATTTCTTTGTCATTTCCAGCCAGCAACATATCATCCACATACAAGACCAGATAAATAATACAGTCACCAATTAATTGAAAATACACATAGTGATCTTCTTTGCTTTTGGTGAAGCCAAGTCCCCATATAAATGTATCAAATTTTTGATACCACATCCTTGGTGACTGTTTTAACCCATACAGAGACTTCTTTAACTTGCATACTAGTTCTTTCTTACCCTTCACCGCAAAGCCTTCAGGTTGCTTCATGTAGATTTCCTCTTCCAAATCCCCGTGAAGAAATGTTGTCTTCACATCCATCTGTTCTACCTCAAAATCAAAAGCAACGGCAACAGATAAAAGTAATCTAATAGAAGTTACCTTGGCAACAGGAGAAAAAATATCACCAAAATCAATTCCCGACACCTGGGAATAACCTTTTGCTACCAACCAAGCTTTGTATTTCTCCACTTTTCCTTCTGCATTTGTCTTTCTTCTTTTTGAACATCCATTTGTTGCCAATGGGTTTCCTTCCAGCCAGCAACTCCAATAGATCCCAAGCCTCATTTTTGTACAAAGATGCCATTTCATCAACCATGGCCTCTTTCCAGAGTTTTCTATCCTCTGAATCTATTGCTTCCTTCACAGTTCCGGGATCATCGTCAGTAATAGATAAAGCAAAATTTGAATAGAAAGAAGATGGACTATACCTTTCAGGATGCCTTCTTTCTCGAACTGATCTTCTCATAGCCGGAGTTTGTGGCTCTTCATCTTCTGATTCCTCCTCTGTTGTAGAGTCTGATTCTTCCTCCTTTAGCTCAAACTCTATCTTCTCAAGTTCCTTTCGTTGGAATTCATGTTTAATAACATCTTTCACCTCTCTGAACACCATATCTCGGCTATACACAACCTTCCGTGTGACTAGGTTCCAAAGCTTATAACCCTTTAAACCATCCTTATACCCAATAAAGATGCAATTTTCATATTTACTATCCAATTTGGTTCATTTCTCCTTTGGAACATGTACATATGCATCACATCCAAATACCCTCAGATGTAAAAGAGAGGGTTTCTTACCAGTCCATATCTCTTGTGGAGTCTTATCCTCCAACGCTGATGAAGGTGACCTGTTAACTAGGTAACATGCAGTATCCACCACCTCTGCCTAGAATTCCTGTCCTAACCCGACACCACTAAGCATGCTTCTTACCCTTTCCATCAACATCTTGTTCATTCTTTCTACAACTCCATTTTGCTGAGGTGTATATGGAGTAGTTTTCTGTTGTGCTATACCACACTTCTTACAGAATTCTTCAAATTCCTTACTGCAAAACTCTCCACCGTTATCTATCCTCAGCACATTTATCTTCTTCTCTGTCTAGTTTTCCACCAGAGCCTTAAATTCTTTAAACCTGTCAAAGACTTCAAATTTCTTCTTAAGGAAATATATC
>APFE031604913.1:187030-204750 GCA_000404065.3 Pinus taeda | reverse complement strand
TATGTCTAAAAATAGACATAGTCTAAAAATAAACTTGCGCCAAAAATAGCCTGCGGGCCCACTTAGTGAAGGTGACTCCTTTCCACTAAGCTCCATCATCTTGTTGCATTCTCAACAAGCATTTCTTATTGCACACTTTTCAACAAGATGCACTTTTTAGATTTACTACCCAACTTGGTTCGTTTCTCCTTTGGAACATGTACATATGCATCACATCCAAATACCCTCAGATGTGAAAGAGAGGGTTTCTTACCTGTCCATACCTCTTGTGGAGTCTTATCCTCCAACACTGATGAAGGTGACCCATTGACCAGGTAACATGCAGTATCCACCGCCTTTGCCCAGAATTCCTGTCCTAACCTGACACCACTGAGCATGCTTCTTGCCCTTTCCATCAATGTCTTATTCACTCTTTCTGCAACTCCATTTTGCTGAGGTGTATATGGAGTAGTCTTTTTCCGTGCTATACCACACTTCTTACATAATTCTTCAAATTCCTTACTGCAAAAATCTCCACCATTATCTGTCCTCAACACCTTTATCTTCTTCTCTGTCTGGTTTTCCACCAGAGCCTTAAATTCTTTAAACCTGTCAAAGACTTTATATTTCTTCTTAAGGAAATATATCCATGTATTCCTTGAGAAGTCATCTATAAATGATACATAATACACAGACTTACCCAGTGATGGAACCTTCACAGGTCCAAACACATAACTGTGCACAAGCTCTAATATTTGTTTTGCCCTCTTACCACCAGAGGGGAAACTCACCCGATTCTGCTTCCCATATACACAATTTTCACATAAATCAAAATCCAGAGAGATATTACTCATACCTTTACCATGAAGTATTCGAAGGCCCTTTTCTCCAATATGTCCAAGCCTTTGATGCCACAGCATGGTCTTCTCTCTAGAGACAACTAAATTTTCTGCTCCATTTTCAGGAACCATAGAACTATTGCACCCGTCAACAACAATGCTACCTTGCAGCTTGTACAGAGTTCCAATCCGAACTCCCCGCATCAATATCAGTGCTCCTCGAACCATCTTACAGGTATCCTTCTCGAACACTGTCCTTACACCTACATCATCCAACTTGCTTACAAAAATCAGATTTCTGGCCAGTGCGGGAATAGGCAGAACACCCGGTAGGGTTCTAACCCTTCCACCTTGCAACTTCAACTTTACTTTTCCACGACCAATGATTCTAGCCTTCCTATCATCTCCTAAGAAGACATCACCACCATCGTATTTTTCATACTCGTAGAACCACTCTCTATGGGGAGTGAAGTGAAAGGATGCACTAGAGTCAATTAACCATGCCTCATGATCTACATGTGTACTTGAAGAAGCCAAGTACACATCCCCACCTTCATCTGAGGTGGTTTTCACCTCTGCAGAAGGAGCCTCATCAGATCCCTTTCCTTTGTCAGGAGCTTTAGATTTACATTCCCTTTTGTAGTACCCTTCCTTTCCACATTTCCAGCACACCACCTTTACAGGTTTTCCTGGAGATTTAGATCTCCCTTTAGATTTAGATCTCCCACTCGATGACTTATTTTTGTTTCTATTCTGGGTCTGCCCTTGTAGAGACAAGGCATCACCATTTTTTCTCTCCATATTTTTCCATCTCATCTCCTCCGTCAGTAAGGATGAGACTATTTCATCAAAATGCAAGGCAGTGGAATTGCTACTTATTGAAATAACCAGACTATCCCACGAATCTGGTAGAGAACACAACATACTGATGCACTTATCTTCATATCAAATTTTAATGTCAACAGATGCTAACTGACTTCCCACAATATTAAATGCATTCAGATGCTCTGTCATTGAGTCTCCATCTTTCATCCTCAAGTTATACAACTTTTTTCGCAGGAGTTTATTCACCAGAGACTTCGATTGGTACAAAGTCCCTAACTTGTCCCACAAAGCCTTCGTCGTAGCTTCCCTTGATACATTCAACAATACTAAATCTGAGACACACAATCGTATTGTGCTCTTTGCCTTCCTATCCAACTTCTCCCATTCTTCATCAGACACTCCCGTTGGTTTAGTACCTAGATCTACCACGATCCATTGGTCTTTATCCACCAATAGATCCTCCATCTTGAGTTTCCACAACTCAAAACTCTGACCATTAAATTTCTCGATCTCTATCTTTCCAATACTCGCCATCTTCTTTCACTACAAAAATTGATCTCGCAGATCTCCCACTGAGCAGGGTCTACCACAGGCCCGAGCGAAACCCCTCAGCAACAAAGGCATCCCCTTGAAGCCAAAATAGCTCTGATACCAAATGTAGGTTTTAACCTCATACAGAAATTAACTGCATACGAATTCTAAAGCACAAAAACAAAACAATGCAAGATCATAACACATAAAACACACATACAAAGAGATTTTCCCCTGGATCCCAAAATCAGGACTACCAGCTTGATTTTTCATTATTTTCCTTTCAATGTTACAATACATATTTATACATGACGAAGCATCCAATACCATGGACCGAAAACTATCGTGTCCAATACCATCGATTGAAAACCATTGCGTCCAAAAAACATGAGCGAAAATCATGCACAAAACCATAGGTGGGTCCACCCAACCTGACATAGGGTCCAAAACCAAAATTTTCCAGGGCGCTGCCCCAAAGCACATGAAGTGGGGTTACGGGTGCCTTTCAAACCCCCTATTAACTACGTGGAAAGAATATAACACAACTCAACATCTATGGGGTACAATAATAACAACATGGGGACTATATGGGCACATTAATACAATAAGGGGGTTGCACTAATAACAATAAGGGTTTACACTAGTAGCATAGGGATCTAACATGCCCCTCTCCTTAAAAAAGTGTTGTCCTCAATGCTTGAGTAGTTCTAGATTCTTTTGTCTAAAATTCTCATCCTCCCATGTGGAATCTTTAGTGGATAAGTTCTTCCACTTGATGAGATACTCTTAAATTTATCGATTTCATAGCTGTCGATTTCTTGTTTATGTGACTGCTTCAGGTTCCAATATGGTTTTTCCTTCTTCATCAAGTTCTAGCAATATTGTTTGAATTGGGATCTTCTGTAACTTTTGAATGAGTCCCCACACTTCTTCGTTATTGTTCCATTCATCCTTTGCTTCATTTATCCAATCTAGTTTGATAATAGAAATGGCACAAATCAATGCTTCCACATCCTCATCCTTTCTTGTGAGTGCATCTGCAACAACATTTTGCTCCCCTTTTTTGTAGATGATTTCAAAGTCATAACCCAACATCTTTATGACCCCTTTTTTTTGTACTTTTGAAGATAATCTTTGTTCTAGAAAGTATTTAAGACTATCATGATCCATTTTTACCTTTAAGTTCCTTTCCATTAGGTAAGGTATGATATTTGGAGGAACACTTCTTGGAATCAAATGAATAGCATGATCATGATCACAAATAGGTGGGAGGCCTTTGGGAGTCTCAAATACCTTAGAATGATTGTCCAAGACATTTTGGAGATCTGGAGAAATATATGATTTCGATGTGGGAACCTCTAGAAAACATAATTGTGCAATTACACCTAGTTGTTCTTTCTTTAGAAGCTTTGTCATTCCATTAGAGTTGATTATCTTTCTTGGTTTCCCTCCAATACCCCTTAATTCAACTTCCTTTCCTTCCAAAGAAAAATTCCTAGAAAGTTCTTGAAAATTAAAAGCTATTGTACCCAAGGATTGTAGCCATTGGAATCCTAGTAAAACATAAACACCACCCATTGGACTGGAAAGCATTGGGCTATTCAATACATATTCTCCCATGGATAGCTTGATATTATGGAACTTTCTAGAGAAATTTATGGTTCCTCCTCTTGCAACCATCACTTGACACTCTGGTGTTGGATATAGGAAGCAATTCAATTCCTTGGTTATCTTACAATGAATAAAATTATGGGTACTGCCCAAATCAATCAACACTATTACCTTTTTCTTCTTGATATGTCCTTCTATCTTGATAGTTTGAGGAGTGGTCATTCCAGCTAATGCTTACATATATGGTGGAATCGTTTTTTTTCCCTAGGGTTTTTTTTCTTGGTGTATATCCTTTATTTTTACGTTTTCTTGTTCTTTTCCTTCCTCTCTTCACAATCTATGTACAATAATTTTCTTCTCATATACACTTGAGCCTTTAGTGTATTTGCTATCACAACTGTAACAAAGCCCTTTTTCTCTTTTTTCTTCCAATTTTTTTGGTGTCAACCTTGTAGGTTGTGGAAGGCTAGGAGCAAAAACACTTCCATCTTTATAGTTGTGAGTGGTAGGCTTCCTTGTTGCCATAATTTTGCTTTCCATATTTCTTGCCAACCTAAATTCCTTCTCCAATGAATCAGGTTCCCAAAGGCGAACCTCATGTTGGATGTTATTCTTTAAAGTCCCTACAAACACATCAATCCTAGTAGTTTAGGGACCTAACAAGATCCAATATTCGAATAGGGTTTATGCTAATGTAAATAAATATAAATAGTTTCTATGTTATTGATTAAAAATGTTACTTGAAAAAATTCACTTCAGCATAGAAATAAGAGTGTAAGATGAAAATAGTGATTTAGTGTAGACTAATGTGTTTATATTGACGTCAAAGCAAAGAGTCGACCCAAGATTGGTATATGAAGCCCTTTTGGATACATGTTAAAGTTAGGGGGAGATCCCTAATATGGATAATGTTATACAAAAACCCTCTTTATAATATGGATAATGTTGTTCGAAGACCTTTTTATAAGTCAGCCCAATGTTCATGGAACACACGAACTCACATCCAATAGCCATAAATAACACAATTAGTGAGAAAATTATGTACAGAATTCGAGTGTGGCAATGTTTTTTATAGTGAGCATGAGGTGCAAAGGAGAGGAGAAGAGGAGCGATGAGGAGAAAAATATATTAAGGAAAGAATAGAGGGGTGAGCAGATAGTTCAAGCCACGAAATAAACAATAAGAAAAAAATTTGAGCAAAACATTTGGTAACATGAAATAGCTTGCAAATCACTTTGTTTTGGTATGCTTTGTCAAATAATAGATAAAAAACATTATTGGTAGTAAACGTTCTATCTACCATACCCTTGACATATCAATACTTTTATAAATGCATTTATCTACATATTCATTGATATCCTAGTATAAGTAGCTTTTTGGTAATAGAAGTGATAAGGTGTAGCACTTGAGGGCTAAGCACCCTTGGCATATTAAAAATTTTCTACAAGGATTGACCTACAAATTCATTGATGTCCTAGCATATTGGCTTCTGGTCACAAGGTGGTTAAGTTTAGTATTTGAGGGCTAATATTCCTCAACATATTGATGTTTTAATAAAAGGGGATATTTTTGTTTTTCTTGGTATTTGATATATGTAGCTCCTGGTTAAAACCCTTGGTCACAAGGTGTTAAGGTGTCGATATGGAGGGCTAACCTCCCTCGTCATATCGATATAATGGATTTATTTCAAAAGGTGAAAACTCAAGGATTTTTCGATATCTTAAGCCCTAGTAACTCTTGGTCATAGCCCCTTATCATAAGAGTGTTAATGTGTAGCATCTGAGGGATAAGTGGCCTCAACATATCACGATATCAATGTTTTAATGAAAAATGAAGGCTCATTGAATTTATAATATCCTAGTGGTTGAAAGCCTCTAGTCATAACCCTATTCATGAGAGTGCCAAGTAACACCTAATGGATAAGCACCCCTCAAAATATCGGCATATCAATACATTTCATAGCTTCAAGGTTTTTTTGATATCCTAGTACCAAGTTAGCCTTAGGTCCCAACACTAATTGTAGGGTGCTTAAGCTATAACAACTAGAGCTAAACTCGCCTCAAATTCTTGGTTTTGCAAGTGATTTGTTTTTAACAAAAATGAGTAGTATTAGATAAAATATACGCTTGGTCATAAAAATACTCAGGGGTTACATCATCTGAATTCTATTATGACAATATGCCTTAAGAACTACTGACCATCAACTAAAAAAGACCCAGAAGGACAGACTGGCTAGAATATGCTGAGATCAGGCTCTAGTCATAATTACTTGATTACAAAGATCAAACCAAACAACTGCAATAGATAGATTATTATCCCATCCCCACTTTTACAATATATATACAACATTTTGTAGTTGGATTAGTTCAATCTTTCCATATACAAGAGAAAAAAACGCCAAATATTACAGAGAGCTTGTTGGAGGAGCTAATTGATGGCTAGGATAAGATTATTAAGATCTATATCATGATTTAAAGTTTTATCCTCGTGTTGGCTTGGCTCCGCTAGTGTTTCTTTGTTGAATTTAAGATCCATCACAATTCTTCTAAGGGCATCTACTTCATAAAATATACGAGAGAACTAGACTTGAAGAGATAAGACCATGTTTGAGAGCTCGATATGAGAGTGAGACACCTGCCAAAATTTTACCTGCAAATCATAGTCAGCCTTGTGAAGAGCTTCAACAGTGGATAAACAATGGGAACAAGGGGTGTCTATCGTCGAGGAGTCAGAATCAGAATCAAAATTCATTGCACTTCTACGAGCAGGAGCAAAGCCCAGATAGGGGATAGAGGAAACCACCTTTTAAAAACTTCTAGTTCCTTCCCAAGAGATGACACAGGGTATCAAACAAATGATTTTTTGAGTTGGACTTGCATGCACTATATAATTGAACCAGATTCCAAAAATATTTGCAAAAGCCACACAAATATTAGAACAATTCTTAATTACCTTTCCTTTTCCTATTATGAGACTCAGAATAGGGCCTATATTTGGGGAATTTCCAATCCAATAGAGACTATCAAGGCAAGATAAAGGAAATAATTGGTACCTCGTGAGTATGTCGAGCTAACATGCTCAAAGCGAAAACACCCCAAAATTCTTGTATTTACCCTTGAGCCAACAAGTCCCAAGCACAAGATAATCCATGAGCAAGGATGTTTAACGCACCCAGACACCAAACCAGAAAGAAGCAGCCTCAAGTGGAGCTCTTCATAGAGATGCCAATGGTGATTTGTCTTAATGCCATAGTTCAGACTAAGAGCCAAACAAGAGCTGGAATCGAATTTGATTGGGAATATTTCTCCCTTGAGGGAAAGAATGCAGAATGGGATGAGGCTAAAAGGATACATCTTATTAATTTAAAGCTCCATTTTTTGTCAATCCACATGAGATATACATCCCAGACATTAAATTCCTTTATGCATTCACATGAGAAATCCATCATTGTTCTGTGTGAAGTGAAATTCTAATGCTCAGGCATATGAGTTTTGATATTTTGAGCATGTGAGACCGAGAATAAGGACCTTGCATGACAATGAGTGAGGTGAGTTGACATGTTTTTCATGGAGAATATGCCAACAGTAAACCATACTTGAATGTCCATTAGATTGGGACCATTATTAATTTGTGTTATCACCAAAAAATTGATCTTTTAGCCTAATTTACTAGATGGATTGAAGTACACCATGTAAAGCCAATTTTACCCTAGTAAAATTGCTTTCACTCTGAGAAATTACCTAATAAACCACCTTTATTTAGTAATTTATAGTTAAACCCATGAAGAATAATTAAATAAATCACTATTTATTTTGTTTTATTCTAGGAATAATTAATTAAACCATTGTTTTATTATTATTTCTCATAAAATTTGACACAATCATGAAAAATAAATAGATAAATCATTATTTTTCTTATTTTTCTCTAAGAATAATTAATTAATCACTAATTAATTATTATTCTTTGTTAAATTTGACTAAATCCCTTAGGAATAATTAAATAAATCCTTATTTGTTTATTATTCCTTAACTGATTCCTCGAGATGATAAATAAACCATTTATTCATTTATTATTTCTAAATAAAAGTTTAAATACTTTTTCCCTCCTAAACAATATAATAATATTCCAAGTGGTAATTCCAAGAGTGGGATCAATAATATTTTATTATTTCTCGTTATTCGAGGATAACTCAATATTTTGTTATAAATAGGAGGGTTTTCCCTTCATTATTCAATTTTGATTATTTTCATTGTTGCACTCACTATTGTAACTCTGATTATTTTCATTGTAACGCACCATATTGTTTTTGGGTTTATGCATATTATAGAGGAGAAAGACTCTATAGAAGTTGAAAGCATTTGAGGATATCCAAGAACCCATCCCATAGAGGGGGGCTGGTAGCATATATTTGTTCACTTCACAGGTGTTATAATAAAATCATTCTTTACATATCTGGTTTCCATTGGATGTTTTGGGGTTATTACTCTTCATTTCACTGTTTAACTACGATTTCAACATAAATCAAAACTTTGGAAGGTTTTGTTTCTATCAATAGTTGTAAATCTACAATGTTTAGCAGTCATTTCTATTTTTGAGATCGTTTTTCATCCACGATATTAAGTGGGTTATTTTTGTACACCATTGAGAAGAAAACACTATAACGAATTAGTGACTCCACTGGGTTTTATACTTCAAATCTAGAAACCTGGGTGACCTTTGGTTTTTAGCTTAGGGTTTCTTCTTTTTTCAATTCTATTTATGTTTCCTAGTGTTTTAACCCTAGATCTGATAAATTTCTGACTTCAACAAGCTTTCTGGTCGTTTCCGCAAGTCACAAGTACCAACCGTGGTAAAGGCGACACTTTTTTTGAAATTTGTAGATCGGAAGTCTCAAAGCAAAAATAACAATTTTCAGCCCAAACTGTGCGATTTGGGCTCCAAAACGCAACTTTCTGCTGAAAAACTGTGATTTCCTCAAAAAACAAGTCAAAACTTGCGATTTCTGGGTTTTAGAGTTTTTCTCAGATCCGTTTTTAGGTTTTGCTGAGAGATGTCTGTTGGGTGTTTGACTTCTGTCTCATCCCGCTTAGGCCTTGATCCATTATGTTTACTCGTTGAAGTCGAATTTAGCCTCTCTTAGGCCTTCTAGTAGACTTCCGCCTTTCTAGGAGGAGTTTAGCTGAGTGAGAAGTCTAAGTTTCTGCAACACTTTCAGCCACATTTTCCAGATATGTAACCTTTTGTTTCGGATCTGATAAGATAGGTTTCTACCATCCATATTTTTACGTTCATACTTGTTTGGTCATTCCCTTAGGGTCTCATTGGTTTCCGTAGGTGTTTCAGCCATCTCCCTATCTTTTTGCAGTGATCTTCCCCTCTGGTTTTTTGTTGTTGCTGCACCACTTTCCAGCAACTTAGAGTCACTTGATCCCAGGCACATCGAAATTCAGATCTCTTGACCATTTCAGTGTATTTTCCATCGATTTAGCCACCTAGCAGTATAGTGTTTGCAAACCCAGTTTGGGTGGGGTTTAGTTAATTTCTTTGCTGTTTATTTTCTGATATTTACCTCAGTTTATTTGCAGCAATTTTTTTTTTTTTTTTTTTAGAAACATGGTCTGGGTTTAATATATTAATACACTTGTACACACAAGCCACCTTAAGCGAAGGGCGCTTAGTTTACATTCCCAAGCCAAGACTTAACATAATAAATTTATCTCATTGTATCAGAGACAAAAGATATATGTTGATCTCCCTTCACCATTTCAGTGTTCTATGTGTCCTTCCATCATTGCACCACCAAGGCATGAGTCGCAGGGACTATTAGGCCTTCACCCCCAGTTTTTGCTTTGGCATATTACTCCTCCCTATCGGGTTCGAGTTCATAGCCCTCCGAGTCCCCATCCCGACTCTTCTCCTGTTCCTAATTCCTCATCTGATTCCGAACCACCTTCACCACATATCATCACCATATCTAGACCCACATCTGGTGTAGAAACCTAAACTAGTGGAGGCTCTAGTAATATACCAGTGGTCATATCTAGCAAAATAGTCTCAACAACCATTCTAGCAGCCCCCATGCTCTCCTTTATGGCTAGATTAAGTCTATTGGATCTTAACCAGTTGATAAATGACACCATACACCATGATGCTGGTTGGCCCTCTATGCTGACTAAGCTTCCCTCACACATCCCAAAGTTTGAGGGTATCGTTGGAGAGGATCCTACCAACCATGTTTGATCCTTCCACATCTGGTGTTTGTCCAACTCCATAATCGATGACTCCATTTGTCTTCGTGATCCAGGAGGACCCATCGATCCAATTGCACAAGTGTGCAAAGTGTCGCCATCAGTATTCATGGGTGTCGTTCAGTGTCGTCATCGCTTCAGTTTAGCTTTGACAGATTGATAGTGTTGGTTATGATTAGGTTGTTCAGGTAATGTTCATAGTTATGGTTTCATGGCGTTCAGTTGATGTGATGTTGTATCTGGCTGTCGACTTATTTCATCGACAGCCTGCCAGGGTTTGGTTGACGACATGTGTTTTGTCATTCAACTTTGCAGGATTTATGATTGATATAGTTGATTGTGTAAAAGGATTCAAGTTAAAGTACCTGGTCGACGACATAGTCTTGTCGTCATCACCACCAGTGTCAGTTTCAAATATGTGATGGTCATCACCGTGCAATGTTGACGAATGTTACACGGAGACCACAAGGATGTACTAGGGTCGATTGTCTAGTAAAGGCTTCAGTTTTTCCAATGTCGTTTTGCAGAGCTGACATGGGTCTTGAACAGTTAAAAGAAATCTAAAACCTAAGCCTAGACCTACACCCTAACTCCTAATCTATCTTTTCATCATTGTCACCCTAAATCCTAATGCATTCTTACCTAAGATCTAAAGCCCTAATCCTATGCTAAACCCTAATAAAATTTATGCCAAATCCAAGTATTAAACCTAAGCTACATTCCAAAAACGCTAACCTATCACTTTGTATTAAAATACATTGTAGAGCTAAGTCCTAAGCCCAAAACCCCCTCTTGGCCTATTCAAAATGTTAAAACATTATAAACACATCAAATACAATGCATAAAACTATACACAATCCCCTGATAGTAGCCTTGATCGCATCAGAAAAGGGTTGCATGTGAACACTGTGGGATAATTGTCAGGGCGCCTAAGTCGTGGGCCTTGACCATGCAGAAATCGTGAGGAGTAACCACAACCTATGAACATGTATCATTAACTATGGGGTGTAGTCAGAGTTAGTTCAGAGGTTAGCCGTAGTGGTCGGAGAATGCAGACACATGAACCGTCAGGTCGCGCTGTCAACTATAACCGTCGGCACTTAAACCGTGGGAAATTAGTGCCAGTCAAATGGACCATTAAGCACCTCCGCCTGGTTCATTGCCAGCTAAAGGTTTCAGGCTATTTCAAATGTATTTTTGGGTTTTTGTTTGTAAATTGGTTTTGTATTAATTCGACCACCATGACTATGAACCAAGGCATCCCCTAAGGTGGCTAAACTCAACCAAATCAACCCCAAAAGTCAGCTTTTTCATCTCTAAATTAGGAAGAGGTGGTTTTTATGCATTTTCAAGCCTATAAAGGTAGTTTTTCTCCATTGGAGAACATGAGAGTGGTTTTAAGCTTTTGTATGCAAGTTTTGGAGGGATAGAGGTGATTTTGTTTTTAGTGTTTCGGAAGCATCAAGAGTTGGATTTGGAAATCATAAGCGGCATTGGAAAGCTGGTTTAGAGAGATTTCTAATGACAAAGGTTAGAATTTCCTGTGTGAAAGTTTAGTCTATCCAAATCACTATGTAATCAAATTATTCTTCTCATTCCTAATAAAAACGGTTGCCCATCTTGAAAGCGGACCTAGAGACGTAGTCCATTAGGGACGAACTTTGTAATCGATATTGTTGTCGGTATAATTGCGTTTTTGATATTTATACTTCTGTTTTTCATCTTTCTTATGGTTTATCAACTGTCATAAAGTGTTCTAGTTCAGTAGTTTTCCTCGATTTCCGCACTTTCAGGTAACATTCAATTCATAGATGGCTAATCACTTCTACATCATTTTTTAGTATATGGTCATTTCAGATCATATAATTTGGAATCAGAGCAGGTTTCATTTTTAGAGTTGCCATTGAATGTTAACTAGGTCAAAGTTGCAACGAGGAGAAGGAATCCTTGAGCAGATCAATCCAGATATTGGAAAGCGACAAGTCGTTCAGGGATCGACCATGTCAGGACCTGATGCAGGTGAAAACACTGAGACTAAAATGAATGAAGAGAAGTTTCAACAAGAATTCTTAACTATGCAACAAATGTTGGGAGAATTTTACGAAGACAAGTAGGCGAGAGATGCAGTTTCTTCTTCAAAGGCATCGAAGAAGGATAAAAGTAAAGGGAAGCTTGACAAACCTCCTTCACCTGCATCATGTCCATTCTCCTCCTCCTCCTCTTCTTCTTCTTCTAGTGCAGAATCTGAAACAGAAAAGAAACCTAAGAAATCATCTCTTTTGAAACTTGATGTTAAATTTAAATTACCTATTTATGCTGGTGAAATGAATCCTGAAAAGTTCGATAACTGGATAAAGCAGTTAGAAGTGTATTGTCGAATTCAGTGACATTTCTAAAGATAAAAATAAAATTCAGTTAGCTACACTTAGAATGGGGAACAACTTTAATCTGGTCGGAAAGTAAAACTCAACTAGATGTAAAGCATAAAGGAAAAGGTAAAGGGAAGACTGTCCAGAAGTTTACTCAGGAGTTCAGGAAGAAAGCATTGGCACTTGGTATTTCATTGGATACACGTGAAATTTTTTTAAAATACATTGGCAGTTTACATTCATATTTGCAACATACTATATTAATGTTTAATCCTCATGATTTTGACGAGGTGTGTGTTCAGGCCATACATATTGAATCAAGTGGCAGACCATTCAAGGTCATCTCAGTCATCCAAAGAGATGGAAACTAGAGATTCCAGTGACAGTAAGGGGAAGAACATTTCCAAGAGAAAGAAATCAACGACTGTTCAGAAGGAAAGACCTACTCGTTCTCATTGCCAGAGACTCGATCATGATGAATCAATGTGCTGGAAACTTCATCTAGAACTTAAGCCCAAAATGTTCCTTAAGGCAAAGGATGAAAAGAAGGCCATTGCAGTAGTCCATCAAGATCTAGGTTCAGATTTAGGTGATGAAAGGAGGATAACCACTATGGTTACAACAGGTAAAACTTCTAATACTCGTTCAAGTTTGAAAATTAATGCATATTCTTCAAACATAAATTCTCCACATGAGGATAAAAGAGTTGAACTCTTCCACATAAGGATAACTTCTAAGCATACAAAGATTGACACAATGTTTGACACTGGATCACAAGAAAATTTAATACCTAAACATATAGTTAATCAATTGGGATTGGAGACACAGAATCATCCAAGACCATACCCATTAGGTTGGATTAATAAATCAAATCAGATACATGTCACAAAGAAGTGTCAGTTAAAATTTGCAATTAAATCTAAGTACATTGATGAAGTGGAGTTGGATGTGGTCCCAGTAGACATATGTGGAGTCATCTTAGGAAGTCCTTATCTTTATGATAGAGATGTAGTGTTTTACAGAAGAGAACATAAATATCACCTAAAGAAAGAAGGGGTTGAATTTATTGTTAAGGCACATAAAGTCAATCAAACTTGAATTTAATTGTTTCAAATCAAGTTAGGCAGTTTATAAGTTCAAGTAAATATGTACTCATGGTTATTAAGGAACAACATAAGGTTGATTGTTCGAGATGTGAGATTCAGTTTATAGATCAATTGGTTAAGGTGGTTAATTCTTTTCCAAGAATTCTTATTCATGAATAGGATGAGCAACATGAGATACATTTAATGTCCTATGAACATCTTCTTAAAGATAGAATGAATCTCAATTCATTCATTCAACTGAATTCTAGAAACTATCATCGTCAGCAATGTATTGCAGAGAATGGTACATGTGAGTCTAATCAGAGATTGGTTTCAAATGATATGTTTATTTTCAGTTTCAGGAATGGAGGCCAGCATCGGGGAAAGTTAGAGTTGCATTTATTTGGTAGTGAATCATCATTTCATGCTTTTAAAAGTAATGAAACCTCTTCTCAAGTGGAGAGGAAGTTAATAAGTTTTCATGACAAAGGATTTTCGAAAGCAGATCTAAAGTTTCCTTACCATAGTTTGAAAACTAATGCACTAACTGAAGGTGTTAGTCAATGGAAATATCAGTTAATAGACGAAGAAATAGTAATTCAAGTAAATCAACAATTACTTAGATACTTTCGAAATCAAACTAAGTTGCAGCAATCTTTACATCACAGCTGGATGAGTTCTATGCAGCAAGTTCACTTAGTAATCAGTCAAAAAGAAAGTAAATCAAGTCAAGTAATTGATATGAAGTCAAAATCAAAAGAGTCTTTGAGTATTATAGTTATTCCAGAAAGTAGTGTGTTAATACTCATCAGATGTATTGAACAAAGTTGTACACACATTGTTTTCAAAGATGTTTCCGAATCACTAACTCATGATTCTTCATGGAAAGAATTCAATTTCCATGTTGATAACAGGTTGTTTGCCCATCATTACAAGTTGGCCATACTACAGATGGAAGAAACAGGTCACTGAATCAAAAAGTATCATGGTCAGCATTATGAGGGTCATTACATGCAGATGATTGATCGAATGT
Organism: Pinus taeda; assembly: GCA_000404065.3. Lineage (NCBI taxonomy): Eukaryota > Viridiplantae > Streptophyta > Pinopsida > Pinales > Pinaceae > Pinus > Pinus taeda. The sequence continues at coordinate 190,230 of APFE031604913.1, read as the reverse complement.
ATTGGTACATAGTCAGGTCAAGATAGAAAGAGAGGGAGTTCTACCCTCATCGACTAATTGATTAGTCAACTTTTGTGGTCCAAAAGCTTTCAAGTGGAGAGGAATGATCCAGGAGGATCCATAGATCCAATTGCACAAGTGTTCGAAGTGTCATCATTAGTATTCATAGGTGTCATTTAGTGTCGTCGTCACTTCAGTTCAGCTTCGACAGATCGACAGTGTTGGTTATGTTCAGTTTGTTCAGGTAATGTTCATAGTTATGGTTTCCTGGCATTCAGTTGATGTGATGTTGTATCTAGCTGTCGACTTATGTCATCGACAGTCCGCCAGGGTTTGGTCGACAACATGTGTTTTGTCGTCCGACTTTGCAGGATTTATGATTGATATAGTTGATTGTGTAAAAGGATTCAAGTTAAAGTACCTGGTCAATGACATAGTCTTGTTGTTGTCACCACCAGTGTCAGTTTCAAAGATGTGATGGTCGTCGTCATGCAATGTTGACGAATGTCGCACAGAGACCACAAGAATGTACTAGGGTTGATTGTCTGGTAAAGGCTTCAGTTTTGTCGATGTCATTGTGCAGAGCCGACATGGGTCTTGAACAGTTAGAAGAAATCTAAAACCTAAGCCTAGACCTACACCGTAACTCCTAAGCTATATTTTCATCATTGTTACCCTGAATCCTAATGCATTCTTTCCTAAGATCTAAAGCCCTAATCCTATGCCAAACCCTAATCAAATTCATGCCAAATCCATGTATTAAACCTAAGCTACATTCCAAAAACCCTAACCTATCACTATGTATTAAACTACATTGCAGACCTAAGTCCTAAGCCTAAAAACCCCTCTCGGCCTATGCAAAATGTTAAAACATTATAAACACATCAAATACAATGCATAAAACTATACACAGTCCCCTAACCGCAGCCTTGACCGCGTCGGAAAAGGGTTGCATGTGAAAAGTGTGGGATAATTGTCGGGGTGCCTAAGTTGTGGGCCTTGACTGAGCGGAAACGACAAGGAGTAACTGCAGCATATGAACAGGTATTGTTAACCGTCGGGGTGCAGTTGGAGTTAGTTCGGAGGTTAGCCGTAGCGGTCGAAGAATGCAGACACATGAACCGTTAGTCCGCGCTGTCAACCAGAACTGTTGACACTTAAACCACGGGAAATTAGTGCCAGTCACATGGATTGTTAAGTACCTCCACCCAGTTAGCTTCCAGCTAATGGTTTTGGGCTATTTCAAATGTATTTTTGGGTTTTTGTCTGTAAATTGGTTTTGTATTAATTTGACCACAATGACTATGAACCAAGGTGTCCCCTAAGGTGGCTAAACTGAACCAAATCAACCCCAAAAGTCAGCTTGTTCATCTCTAAATCAGGAAGAGGTGGTTTTTATGCATTTGCAAACCTATAAAGGCAGTTTTGCTCCATTGGAGAACAAGAGAGTGGTTTTCAGCTTTTGTACGTAGGTTCTGGAGGGATAGAGGTGATTTTTTTCAGTGTTTTTGGAGCATTGGGAGTTGGATTTCGAAACCATAAGCGGCATTGGAAAGCGGGTTCAGAGAGCTTTCTTATGATAGAGGTTAGAATTGCCTCTATGCAAGTTTAGTCTGTCCAAATCACTATGTAATCGACATCTTCTTCTCATTCCTAATAAAAATTTTCACCCATCTTGAAAGCGGACCCAGAGACGTAGTCCATTAGGGATGAACTCTGTAATCAATATTGTTGTCTGGTATATCTATGGTTTTATTATTTACACTTATTTTTTTCATCTTTCTTATGGTTTATCAACTGTCATAAAGAGTTATGCTTCAGCAGTTTTCCTTGATTTCCGCACTTTCAGTTAACATTCAATTCTTAGATGGCTAATCACTTCTACATCAATTTTTAGTATATGGTCATTTCAGTTCATATAATTTGGTATCAGAGCAGGTTTTGTTTGTAGAGTTTCCATTGAATGTTAACCAGGTCAAAGTTGCAACGAAGAGAAGGAGTCCTTGAGCAGATCAATCCAAAGATTGTAAAGCGACGAGTCGTTCAGGAATCAACCATGTCAAGACCTGATGCAGGTGAAAACATTGAGACTACGATGAGTGAAGAGTAGTTTCAGCAGGCGTTCTTAACTATGAAACAGATGTTGGGAGAATTGTACGAAGACAATAAGGTGAGAGATGCAGCTTCTTCTTCAAAGGCATCAAAGAAGGACAAGTTAAAGGGAAGGTTGAAAAACCTCATTCACCTCCATCATCTCTGTCATGCGGAAAGAGTTATATTTGCGGACAAATCTAACCTCCCTAGGAGTCTAAGACTCTCTAGTGACAAACAAACCAAACAAGAGCAATCCTTCTCTAAACACACGTTATTCTACGAGAAACCAAGTGTTTTCCGATCTTACCTTAGGTCCAATGCTTGTTGTAGCAGTCCAGCCTTGCTGATCCAGATGAGCTCCTCCTTCACTTTAAGACCTGCATACACTAACAAGACAAACGATTTACATAACACCTGAATATTTCATAAAACAAAGCATATTCATCAACTAGACCAAGGAGTACATGAAATAATTCATTAACAACAAATCATTGAGAAGAATGGACTTATTTGTATTAAGGAAACAAAAAAGGAACCATTACAACCTGAGCCTTGGTGTTGTGCAAGCTTCTCCCAGGGTCCAACAAGAGATTTCCTCTACTTTGACAAGCTCACCCACTCCCAATATGGCAACAAGGAAGGATAGTGATCTCTCCTCACAAGTCAACAATGGAAGTTCTAATTCCAGCAGCATTTACCCTTTAGAATGTTCAGCTTTCAACCTCCCCTCCTTTGGCCCAAGGCCTGTATTTATAGTATTCTAGAGGAAGTTATTCAGTTCCAACATCAATGGGATACTCCCTCTTTTGGATGGGGTAGCTCCTCTCTTGATGGGATAAGTTCCTCTATCATAGGGATGCATGAACCATCTGGAGGCGCTCAATACACGTCAAACACTCTTCTAGAAAGCTCTAGAAGTGACCACAAGTAACTTTTTTAAGATGAAACTCGCGCCTTTTGACCTTTACAGGAGTACGCACCCATCCCTTGGCTTACAGAGTGTACAAGTACGCAGGTACAATGAGCTTGGGATGCGTACACGCAGGCAAGGTAGAGAGAACCTGCGTACCCAGAGATAAACATGTTTTTTAATGATTTTCTCTCTT
>APFE031604913.1:154262-181522 GCA_000404065.3 Pinus taeda | reverse complement strand
CGTTTGTAATACATGCGTGTCTGGCGTTGTTCCCAACGAGGGAGGATTGATCCCCTCACTGGTTCGAACACGAGCTCGTGCTTCTCCTTTAAGAGGAGCTTTCCCAGAGTATAAATGAAATAGTTGGATTTATCCTACCACAAGATGAGCTACTTGTTTGGTTTTACTGTCTTGGAGAGTTAATTACTCTCCTACTCCAAGACACTAACCTGGTCTATGTTGGTGTTTCAGAGCCCTAGAAATGTAAAAATTACTAGATGAATTTTAATTAAGCGCTGTGTTATTAAGGCTGTTATTACTCAAATGGGTAAATGGATATGAAACCAATGGTGTTATGACCGGACTCAACTGAATGCAATCGAATATGATAATGTGATCTTTTCAATTCGATGAATCCTAACTAAAGTAAGGATAGAGTTTCCATTCACTTCCAACAATGCAAAAAATTGATCACTAAGAGAAAAGATAACAAATTCTCTAATGCACTAATTTCATCAAGATAAACTAATGCAAATCAATTTCAAACCCTTTTTTTTATTTTTATTTTTATGTAAATTCAAATCAAAGAAAACTGATCTAAATCTACGATTGATTTTTCAGAATGTAAACTATGCAATTGTAATATACGCATAATTCACTTGAAAAGTATGCAAATGTAATCTATGCACATTTTTCATTAATATTCCGAAAAGGAGAATTCTAATTATGCAAATGTGATCTAGCAAAAGAATTCTCAAACACAAGACAATTCTAATGTAATCTAAGAAACAATCAAGTGCAAGTCGAGAAAACTGGGTGAGAGTTCCAAAGATCAAAAAATAAAAACACTCAAAGGCGATTAACACTCATACACAATTTAGCCCCCAAAATAAAAACAAGAGCAAAAAGATGCAAAATTATGTAAAGACTGAGACAAACCTCCAAGTAATGACCAAAGGAAATCAAATTTAGAATTTCTCAAAAAAGAGACTCAAAACACCCAATTGATAAAAGCTTAGAGCAGGAATGCCAATGAAATTAGCCAAGATGAAAGCTTCTGACAGGTAACCAGTGGATCTGGGCAGCAATAAATAAACTAAAACAAAATCTAAGAGGCAAAATGGAAAAAATTGAAATTCTAAGCTTTTGATAGGGGTACGCAGGCAGCTTGTTTGCACAGGTGCGTGTACGCTCTGTGTACAAAGCAAAAGTGCGTACTAGTACGCACTGTACTTAACTCAGAGGGTGCGTGCTTCTCTCAAAATCAAGAAAAATAAAATCTAACTCAACCCTAAGCTATTCCACCCAAATTCACAGTTAATCAGTCAAAAACTAGAAAGAAATCAGAGTTTCTCAAATCAAAGTATCAATCATAGGAAAAATCATTCAAATCCATGGATTCCCCAGCGGAGTCGCCAATTTGTCATGCGGAAAGAGTTATATTTGCGGCAAATCTAACCTCCCTAGGAGTCTAAGACTCTCTAGTGACAAACAAACCAAACAAGAGCTATCCTTCTCTAAACACATCATTCTACGAGAATTCAAATGTTTTTCGATCTTACCTTAGGTCCCACGCTTGTTGTAGCAGTCCAGCCTTGCTGATCCAGATGAGCTCCTCCTTCACTTTCAGACCTGCATACACTAACAAAGCAAACGATTACATAACACCTGAATATTTCATAAAACAAAGCATATTCATCACATAGACCAAGGAGTACATGAAATAATTCATTAACAACAAATCATTGAGAAGGATGGACTTATTTGTATTAAGGAAACAAAAAAGGAACCATTACAACCTGAGCCTTGGTGTTGTGCAAGCTCCTCCCAGGGTCCAACAAGAGATTTCCTCTACTTTGACAAGCTCACCCACTCCCAATATGGCAACAAGAAAGGATAGTGATCTTTCCTCACAAGTCAACAATGGAAGTCCTAATTCCAGCAGCATTTACCCTTTGGAATGTTCAGCTTTCAACCTCCCCTCCTCTGGCCCAAGGCCTGTATTTATAGCGTTCTAGAGGAAGTTATTCAGTTCCAACATCAATGGGATACTCCCTCTTTTGGATGGGGTAGCTCCTCTCTTGATGGGATAAGTCCTCTATCATAGGGATGCATGAACCATCTGGAGGCACTCAATACACATCAAACACTCTTCTAGAAGGCTCTAGAAGTGACCACAAGTAACTTTTTTAAGATGAAACTCGTGCCTTTTGACCTTTACAGGGGTACGCACCCAACCTTTAGCTTACAGAGCGTATAAATACGCAGGTACAGTGTGTTAAGAGTGCGTACACGCAGGCAAGGTAGAGAGAACCTGCGTACCCAGAGATAAACATGTTTTAAAGTGACTTTCTCTCTTTTTGAAGTTTGACATGAAGAGCAAAGGTTTGAGGCTTGACAAGGAGGACAACATGGCTATTTAACTGCAGATAACCATGGTGACAAATTTCAGTGTAACAATCTCCATTATCTTCTTCTTGTTCTTCTTCTAGTGCAGAATCTGAAATGGAAAAGAAACCTAAGAAATCATCTCTTTTGAAACTTGATGTTAAATTTGAATTACCTATTAATGCTGGTGGATGAATCCTGAAAATTTAGATAATTGGATAAAGCAGTTAGAAGTGTATTGTCGAATTCAAAACATTTCAAAAGATAAAACTAAAATTCAGTTAGCTACACTTAGAATGGGGGGAACAACTTTAATCTGGTGGGAAAGTAAAACTCAGCTAGATGTAAAGTGTAAAGGAAAAGTTACCTTTTCATGGTCTAAGTTTTCGAAAGCTCTTATGAAAAAGTTCTATCCTTTAGGATACATGTAGCAAGATGTTATTGATTGGTAGCATCTAAGGCAAGGTAAAGGGCAGAGTGTTCAGGAGTTTACTCGGGAGTTCAGGAAGAAAGCATTGGCACTTGGTATTTCATTGGATACACATGAAACTTTGTTAAAATACATCGGTAGTTTACATTCATATTTGCAACATACTTTATTAATGTTAATCCTAATGATTTTGACGAGGTGTGTGTCTAGGCCATACATATTCAATCAAGTGGCAGACCATTCAAGTTGTCATCTCAGTCATCCAAAGAGATGGAAACCAAATATTCCAGTGACAGTAAGGGGAAGAAAATTTCGAAGAGGAAGAAATCAGTGATTGTTCATAAGGAAAAACCTACTTGTTCTCATTGCTAGAGAATCAGTCATGATGAATCAAAGTGCTGGAAACTTCATCCAAAAATTAAGCCAAAAAGTTCCTTAAGGCGAAGGATGAAAAAAAGGCCATTGCAGTAGTCCAACAGGATCTAGGTTCAAATTCAGGTGATGAAAGGAGGATAATCGACATGGTTACGACAGGTAAAACTTCTGATACTGGTCCATGTTCTAAAATTAATGTATCTTCTTCAAACATAAATCTTCCACATGAGGACAAAAGAGTTGAACTCTTCCACATAAGGATAAATTCTAAGCATACAAAGATTGACACAATATTTGACACTCGATCACAAGCAAATTTAATATCTAAACATATAGTTAATCAATTAGGATTGGAGACACATAATCATCCAAGACCATACCCGTTAGGTTGGATTAATAAATCAAATCATATACATGTCACAAAGCAGTGTCGGTTAAAATTTGCAATTACATCTAAGTACATTAATGAAGTGGAGTTAGATTTGGTCCCAATAGACATATGTGGAGTTGTCTTAGGAAGTCCTTATCTTTATGATAGAGATGAAGTGTTTTACAGAAGAGAACATAAATATCACCTAAAGAAAGAAGGGGTTGAATTTATTATTAGGGCACATAAAGTCAAATGAAACTTGGATTTAATTATTTCAAATCAAGTTAAGAGGTTTATAAGTTCAAGTAAATATGTACTCATGGTTATTAAGGAACAACATAAGGTTGATTTTTCGAGATGCGATATTCAGTTTATATATCAATTGGTTAAGGTGGTTAATTATTTTCCAAGAAGTCTTATTCATGAATAGGATGAGCAACATGAGATACATTTAATTTCCTATGAACATCTTCTTAAATATAGAATGAATCTCAATTCATTCATTCGGCTAAATTCTAGAAACTGTCATCATCAGCAGTGTTGCAGAGAATGATACATATGAGTCTAACAGAGACTGGTTTCAAATGGTATGTTTGTTTTCAGTTTCAGGGGTGTAGGTCAGTATTGGGGAAATTCAATGTTCCATTTCTTTGGTATTGCATAATCATTTCATGCTTTTAAAAGTAATGAAACCTCTTCTCAAGTGGAGAGGAAGTTGATAAGTTTTCATGACAAAGCATTTTCGAAATCAGATCTAAAGTTTCCTTACCATGGTTTGAAAACTAATGCATTAGCTGAAAGATTTAATCAATGGAAATATCAGTTAATAGATGAAGAAATAGTAATTCAAGTAAATCAACAATTACTTAGATACTTTCAAAATCAAACTAAGTTGCAGCAGTCTTTACATGATAGCTGGATGAGTTATGTGCAGCAAGTTCACTTAGTAATCAGTCAACAAGAAAGTAAATCAAGTCAAGTAATTGATATGAAGTCAAAATTAAAGGAGTCTTTGAATATTTTAGTTATTCTGGAAAGTAGATTGTTAATACTCATCAAATGTGTTGAGAAAATTTCTATAAATATTGTTTTCAAAGATGTTTCTGAATCACTAACTCATGATTCTTTGTGGAAAAAATTCAATTGCCATGTTGATAACAGGTTGTTTTCCCATCATCGCAAGTTGGCCATACTGCGGATTGAAGAAGCAGGTCACTGAATCAAAAAGTATCATGGTCAACATCATCAGGATCATTGCATGCAGATGATTGATCAAATGTATTGGTACATCGTCAGGTCAAGATGGAAAGAGAGGGAGTTCTACCCTCATCGACTAATTGATTAGTCAAAATTTTGTGGTCCAAAAGCTTTCAATTGGAGAGGAATGATCTAGGAGGATACATCGATCCAATTGCACAAGTGTTTGAAGTGTCATCATCAGTATTCATGGGTGTCGTTTAGTGTCATTGTCACTTCAGTTTAGCTTCGACAGATTGATAGTGTTGGTTATGATCAGGTTCTTCAGGTAATGTTCATAGTTATGGTATCATGGCATTCAGTTGATGTGATGTTGTATCTAGTTGTCGAATTATGTCATCAACAGTCCACCAGGGTTTGGTTGACAGCATGTGTTTTGTTGTTCAACTTTGCAGGATTTATGATTGATAGAGTTGATTGTGTAAAATGATTCAAGTTAAAGTACCTAGTCGAAGACATAGTCTTGTCATCGTCACCACCAGTGTCAGTTTCAAAGATGTGATGGTTGTCGTCGTGCAATGTCAACGAATGTTGCATGGAGACCACAAGGATGTACCAGGGTCTATTGTCTGGTAAAGGCTTCAGTTTCACTGATGTCACTATGTAAAGCCGACATGGTTCTTGAACAGTTAAAAGAAATCTAAAACCTAAGCCTAGACCCACACCCTAACTCCTAAGCTATATTTTCATCATTGTTACCCTAAATCCTAATGCATTCTTACCTAAGATATAAACCCTAATCCTATGCTAAACCCTAATCAAATTCATGCCAAATCCATGTATTAAACCTAAGCTACATTCTGAAAACCCTAACCTATCACTATATATTAAACTACATATTGGACCTAAGTCCTAAGCCTAAAAACCCCTCTCATCCTATTCAAAATGTTAAAACATTATAAACACATCAAATACAATGCATAAAACTATACACAGTCCCATAACCGCAGACTTGACCACATCAGAAAAGGGTTACATGTGAACATTATGGGATAACTGTCGGGGCGCCTAAGCCACGGGCGTTGACCGCGCGGAAACCGTGAGGAGTAATCGCAACATATGAACATGTATCGTTAACCGTCGGGGTGCAGTCGGAGTTGGTTCGGAGGTTAGTGTTGTAGTCAGAGAATGCGGACACATGAATCGTCAGTCTTCGCTGTCAACCAGAACCACTAGCACTTAAACCGCGGGAAATTAGTGCCAGTAACATGGACCATTAAGCACCTCGACTCGGTTAGCTGCCAACTAATGGTTTCAAACTATTTCAAATATATTTCTGGGTTTTATTTTTTTGTAAATTGGTTTTGTATTAATTCAACAACGATGACTATGAACTAAGGTGTCCTCTAAGGTGGTTAAACTCAACCAAATAAACCCCAGAAATCATCTTGTTCATCTATAAATCAGGCAGAGGTGGTTTTTATGCATTTTCAAACCTATAAAGGCAGTTTTGCTCCATTGGAGGACATGAGAGTGGTTTTCAACTTTTGTATGCAAGTTCTAGAGGGATAGAGGTGATTTTGTTTTCATTGTTTTAGGAGCATCAGGAGTCGGATTTGGAAACTATAAGCGGCATTCAGAATTGCCTGTGTGCAAGGTTAGTCTATCCAAATCACTATGTAATCGACTTCTTCTTCTCATTCCTAATAAAAATGACCGCTGATATTGAAAGTGGACCCAGAGATGTAGTCCATAAAAAACGAACTCCGAAATCAATATTATTGTCTGGTATAACTGTGTTTTCCCTATTTATACTTTTTTTTTGCATCTTTCTTATGGTTTATTAACTATCGTAAAGTGTTATTATCCAACAATTTTCCTCGATTTACGCACTTTCAGTTAACATTCAATTCTTAGATGGCTAATCACTTCTACATCAGTTTTTAGTATATGGTCATTTCAGATCACTTCGACTCTTCCAATGCACTCTCACTAGAGACACTGCAAAATGGTATGTAGACCAGCTCTCCACCTCTCATTCCATTTTCGTGACGCTTGCTAACACGTTCTTATCCTATTTCTAGTTACCTCTCTGGTCTGACACTAGTACTTAGCTTTTGACAACCTTTCGTCAATCCTCTACTACTCGCCTTTCTGACCATGTTCAAGAGTGGCAGAAAAGGAGGAGCACATGTCGTGCCCTGCATTTCAAGGATCATGTTTACTAGATTGGTTTCTCAAGAGCCTTTTATCCCCCATGGGGAAAGATGTCGCGTCCCATTTTCCTCAGACCGAGGAAGAAGCTCTCTAGACCGCTTTGAGATATGATACATTTTATGCCCAATCGGGTTATTCTATACCGTTATTGCAGACCTCCCTCACCCTAGAAATGCTAATGCGCCAGGGGAATCTCACGCGAATGGTGGTATCGTTGGATCCATTTCACACTCTTCGCCATATTCTTAGTAGAGTTATGGATATCTATAGGGGGCACTAGTTCCTCCAACATTTATGCTCCTCCTACTAGCAACATGTTTCCAAGGCCCCAAGTTGTCTACCAAATTTTAGCTCCTTCTTATGCACAACCCAACACTCTAACTCCTCAAGCATTAGCGCCACAACCTCCCATGGATCCTCAGCCCCAACAACCACCACCCCCTCAGGGTCATGTGTTTGTGCAACAGAGTGATACCAATCCCCATAATTTGAAGAAAAAGAATAAGGGGAAGGGTAACAAGGGTAACCAGGGTAACCAAGGTAACCAGGCTAATGAACCCTAGGGGAACCAGCCTAACACCAACAACCAGCAACAGGGCGGCCAACCCAAGCAAGAACAAGGTTATTGGTACAAACAAACTTTATGCATTTTGTGGTGTACATGGCCACTATACACACGAGTGTTCCCTCTTACCCCAGATGTGCCAAATGTGGGATGCTCAAGCAGCTTCTTGAGGCCAACAACCGCCTCAGAATTTTGCACCATGTCAATTGGTCATGCTCACAAATCCTTTCCCTCAGCAAGGATTTGTTGTTTCTCAACCCCAGCTAGGTCAAGTAGCCCATCTCCCCCAACCTTCTGCTCCCGATGACTACCAGATCCTGATGATGAACTCTGATGAGGTTAACCTCTCCAATATCAACCTACAAACTCGGTCACATCAATATGACAAGCCCTCCACTTCATCAGATACCGAGTCCAAAACCAAAGTGTCTACTGAGCTTCTTACGGCACCAAATGGTCCTTTATCCCTCAACCCAAAGTTGAGGCCATTCCCAAGATCCCAAAGGGACCATTATGCTGTAATGTGGCTTAGACTAATAGAGCTACCCATACATACAGTATAGTAGAAGACTTGGCACAATCACCTACAACCATGTCGACAATGGAAGTCCTCCAATCATGCACTTACCAAAAGAAGGCTCTACTATCTGCCTTGGGTGCAGTGGACCCTTCTAATGATCGCTTGATTATCTTCCCGGTTGATACATCAGAGCACCCTCCATTACCTTCATTTGTTGCTTTCCAGATACCAGTTAGAGTCTGTAATGCCATCATCTCCATATGCATTATTAACGAAGGCACATCCACCTGTGTGATGTTTGCTTTTGTTTGGAAACAAATCAAGTCATTTGAGTTGTCCCCCTCCACCATCACCTTGCGTGCTTGGGATGGACACTCCTCGCAGCCCCTTGGCATGTACCACAACATTCCAGTGACCCTTGCCGGCAAGACTATCCATGTCGATATCAAAGTCATCGATGCCCCTTTGGATTACAACATCCTCTTAGGTCGTAGTTACACATATTCCATGTCAATTTTCATGTCTGCAGTGTTCTGCAAGATGTGCTTCCGCTATGAAGGGAAGATCGTTACCATTGATCAGTTGACTTACTACTAGTCAACATCCGTGACCTCCCCTGAGTCCATCATCTCGTCACTGTCCGATAAATATTCGTCCACTCCTTGCACTAGTGTCTCACCCAGAGTCTATAAAGATTACTCATTGTTTGGTTCCTTCCCTGGTCCTCCCCCTCCCATTTTTGAACCTGCTTCCATGAGTGTTTGCATGTTACAAGAGTCACGAGCTGCCCTTAAGCAATTTGGTACACCTGATTAATAGCCAGCTCCTCATCATTTTGTTGTTGCTCTTCTAGCTGAACCCTCTAGACCCACTCCCCCAAGACCTCCTCTGTTTGTGGGTGCCTCTCTTATGTTACCTCCAGGAACTGTTCCTCTAGGTCTCAACCATCTAGGAGATATTTTACCTGGGCATTATCTTGTCAGCCAGATACCTTTCTTATTCCCCCCTCCGGGAATTTTTTTCTATACTTGTCATGGCTTCACTGATCCTTCATAACATGACTCTCGAGATCCCAGTATGGTACATCAACCCCCTTGCAAAAAATTCTACCTAGTCAGCCAAGGCCGTATCATGCTTTGACCCTAGTTCAACTGGTCCCAGTGACCCCTACTGCTGCTTCAGTACCATAACCACCTCAATAGGAACCAACTCCTGTTGCGAAAGCATTTGGCTAGGGGGGAAGTGAAAAAAAAAGATTTGAAGGATAAGGCTCCCCAAGCTCCTCCAGCCCCTAAGGCCCCAAATCCATGTGCTTTATGTGAAGTTGTTGGGCATTCCACCAACAATTGTTCTGAACTTCCTCAACTTTAACCTTTGGTTCATGAATCATTCCCTGAGTCGAATATTCTAGAAGTCCATGTTGACTTCCAGTACGCTTATAGCATATTGGGGGGCACATAAGCCCATATATCCAGTACACCCATAACATACTAGGGGGCACATAGGCCCCTACATCTCCTTTGGAGGATATCGTGCCAAGCTGGGCCAAGATGCTTGAATCCCTTTTTCGAGCACTCGGACCACAATGACAGTCCACAAAATCCTCCTGCTAGGGGGGCATCATTCTCACCTTTGCATACCAGATCAGTATCCCATGCTTGGGGGCATGATGGTTTTCCCCTGTCCATCTTCTCAATTAAGTCTTGGCCTAGATCCCACTGGATCTAGGTATGGTCAATTATCCTCCCATTCCTTGGATAGTTTGTCCTACTAGCCTCCCTGATGAGCCATATACACATCACATATGGTATATGCTTGATACCATATCTTCAAATATTCTACTCTATGTCCACATAGTCCCCATGTTTGAGTTACTGGATGAGCATGATTCTAGACCTCCTCTAGTAGTTCATTCTCGTTTTCCTCTTCCCTTAATTCTTCATTAGGAACCATCATTCCAAGAAGCATTAAGGCCATATTTAGACAAGTAAGGCCACTTCCCTGAAGGTTGTAGATCATGATTCTGATGGTTGATTTGTCTGCTATGATCTCCACAAGATTTAGGGCCTTCTCCTCCTCTCAAATTGGAGGGAAACACCCTTTTATAGGAAAACCAACAATTTTTTTATCACATATTATGACGATACCGTATCTTAGTTTGATGAGTCATTAGCACCATTGGAAAGATCTCACTGAGCTCTATAATGGGTCTTCCTTAGTTTTTTATTATTTGACACTTCACCAGGAAACCATTTTTCCAAGAAAGGTCACTTCGTCGCCTTTCAAAATCAAATTTTGTCACAAAGAAACACTTGTACTTTGAGGTCCTCCTCCTATAAATACTTGTCACACCATGTGTCAATTTTTGTCATGAGTAACCATCACTTACTCATGTTTTCATGGTCCCCAGCGGGCCTAGTCTGTGTGGTAGCATCATCAAGTCATCCTTGTTCAGAGCATCCGCGATGAGTCATCCTTGCATTCTTGGAGTCTATTTCATGTCCCATCATATCATGTCACAGTATTCCATCCATATTTGCATATCATTCATCCTGTGTTGCCCATTTTGGCCTCCAGTCATATTGTCCCCATCCCCTCCAGAGTTGAGTCAGTTGCTGCCAGGTCAACCATGCACTTTATGCTCTGACAAGAGAAGTCATCTATTTGTCCCTCAGTCCCACTTTTCCCATTATCCCTGGTGTCATTCCATCAGTCACATTACTATTTTCCCTCGTGCTTTAGTTGAGGATCCTCATTGCCTCATCTATCGCGGGCCCTATTCTGTCAAGATCAACTCATTTATTCCATATGAACGACATAGAGGGTGGTGTATCTTGGTTCCAGCTTCCATTATTGTTCGACACCTTGGATCGAGAAGAGGGTCTCATTGTTTCCCTTTGACTTGATCGTTTCATGTTTGTGATCCATACACTTGATGGTCCAGTGATGTAGTAGATTGTAAGAGTGATTCCCGAGTGTGTGAGAGATGTTTTAGACCTCATGAGGGGGTGGCCCTTAAGGTATCCCCCCACATGCCCGAATGCATACCTATTATTCTACAACCTCAGATGCAGTTCCATAGAGTTGATGGGTTTGGTTCCTACTGATCGTAGTGTCCATAGCATGCATGTCTCCTTCAGCTGATCCTTTAGTTTTGCAGAGCCCTTCCCTGTTCAGCAGGGCTTCTCCGGTTGTTCTACACTCCCTCCCACCCATTTCTTGAGGGAAGAGGCTTTGTATCTCATGTACTCAGATATTATTGTATTCAGTCCTAGCTCATGTTTTACCAGGTGCATTATGTATATGGGACACATTCTATTATTTTCTGGCTCTATTATGGAGCATATCATGTACCATTCAGCATGTACTTTATTGCTCAGTTTCATATTTCTGGGTGAACCATTATTTTTGTACTAATTGATCTCAACAGGTATGGGTATGCCTCCCCCACCTCATTGAGGTCCGATACCACAACATAAAAGGAGACTTGCATTAGTCTCTCCCTCTCTATCAGTATCCTCTCTCAGATTCAACTTCATTGGTCTCTCTCTCTCTCTTTCTCCTTGATTCCCCTGTGTTGTCCAAGTGATTGTGTCTTTACAACGTACTTCAATCATACGTTTTGCTCCTAACATCTGTACGTTGGGGGGCAATCTGTTATGACCAAAAAAATGATCATCTAGCCTAATTTACTAGATGGATCGAAGTACACCATGTAAAGCCAATTTTACCCTAGTAAAATTGCTTTCACTGTGAGAAATTACCTAATAAACCACCTTTATTAAGTAATTTATGGTTAAACCCATGAAGAAAAATTAAATAAATCATTATTTGTTTGATTTTCTTCTAGGAATAATTAATTAAACCATTGTTTTATTATTATTCCTTGTTAAATTTGACCCAATCATGAAAAATAAATAGATAAATCATTATTTTTCTTATTTTTCTTTAAGAATAATTAGTTAATGACTAATTAATTATTATTCTTTGTTAAATTTGACTAAATCCCTTAGGAATAATTAAATAAATCCTTATTTGTTTATTATTCCTTGACTAAGTCATTGAGATGATAAATAAATCATTTATTTATTATTTCTAAATAAAAGTTTAAATACTTTTTCCCTCATAAACAAATATAATAAAATATTCCAAGTGGTAATTCCAAGAATGAGATGAATAATATTTTATTATTGCTCATTATTCGAGGATAACTCAATATTTTGTTATAAATAGGAGGGTTTTCCATTCATTATTCACTTTTGATTATTTTCATTGTTGCACTCACTGTACTGCAAGTGATTTTAGTGTTAAAATATTGCATGGATTTCTCCAATATCCTGATATAATAGCTCTTAGATGTGTTATATGGGAATTTGTTGTAGTAATAAGGCATATAAGTACTAATTTGTGGAAAATTGGATTGAAGGAAGCACCAAGGATTTTAAGAACAATAAGTGCTTGCACAATGATTGGTTGTAAGTGGTGCTAACATATACATGCACCAAGTTTTGAAAAGGTTGCCTTGAAGGGAGCACAATTATAACAAAGCAACATAAAGGTGTTGTGTTGATGTTGTAACACCATGGGCACAAGTCTGAGGCATATGTGGAAGCACTGAGGCTATAGTTTTACTGAAAATTTCTTGAATTTGTGAGTGTCATATTTTTGAGAGTAGTTTGAAAGGATGCACTTTTTCTAACAATCTTTGCCAATTTGATAGTTCGAGTTGCAGGAAATTACTATTCTAATAGTTTGAGTTGAAGGGAGTGCCAACTAAATAATGACATAGTAAGGGGTGACTATACATAGGGAAAAAAATTGAATGGATAATAATTGCAAAGTAGAATTCATAACAACAAAGTGGACCTTTGAAGAATAAGATTGTAGAGTAGAATTCAGAGAAGTAGAGTGGATCTTTGAAGAATAAGTTTATAGAATAAATAGTAGAGGGGATTGGTGTCTCCTATAGATTGGCACATATAAATTATTTTAACAGTAGGTTGGTTCCTGTAAAGAAACATCATTTAAAGAAGTTGTGTAGTTCTCCCCAAAATGGTTTCAATGTATTTATTTTGTTTCATGTTCCACTTATGAGATGATGTTTTATGGTGCTTGAATGTTGAAATAAGTGAAAATGTATTATATTGATTCACGACCGCTCCTTCAACATAATTTTGTATCCAACAATTGGTATCATAACAAGTTCCTCTAGAAGTTTCTTAGCCACTGGAAGGAAGATCCTAGAGGGACCATGGTCATTTAGGATGAATAATTCACAAATAGGGCTCCACCATTTAATGGAACAAATTATGTTATTTGCAAGGTAAGGATGAGGAATTACCTAATGTATTTGTCTTAAAATTTGGATTTCTGTAGATGATGGTTATAAAGTTCGAAAAACTCCTCCTTCTGATCAAGATGGTGATAAGGCCTTTGTGAATAATGCAGCATAAATAAATTCCATCTTAAGTGGCCTATCAAAATCAGAGTTTGCTAATATAATGTAGTGTGAGTTTGTAAAAGACATATGGGACAAGCTTCAAAACAACTATTAAGGAGATGTAAAGGTAAAGAGGGAAAAGCTTCAAAATCATAGAAGGCAATTGAATAGTTTGAAGATTGATGAAGATGAAAAAATTGCAGCCTTCTTCCTTCATATGGATGATATTGTTAATACTATCATATGACTTGGTCAGAAGATTATGGAATCAATGATTATGCAGAAGCAACTAAGATCTATCCCCTTTAGATTTAATGCAAAGGTATCTACCATTAAATAAATGAAATAACTTCAAAATGTAAAGATGGATGCGACATGGAATCCTCACTACATATGAAATGAGAATAGAAAAGTAGAAGTCGGGATTACAAGAAAAGTAATATCCCAAAAAGACTTAAGGAATGTTTATGCGATCAATAATATTAGAAGTCTCAATAAGAGTGCTACCATAAATTACAATTCATTTACTCCTTTATTGGATCATATTGAATGTTATAAGTGCAATAAATATGGGCATAAGGCATGTGATTTTAAAAACAACACAATAAGGACTGTGGTGAAGTAAAATTATAAGTGCGGACACAAACAAATTCATCTAGCTCGATAATGGGTCTAGTCACAACAGATACATTCTATGGAAGATTTCCTTAGGTTAGAACCAATTAAGAGGGCCTACCTCTTAGTACGCTTATCCAGTTTGATGATGTCCTTGCTTGCTCGCTCCAGCTATCTCTTGCTTCCTTCTTCAAGCACCTGAAACAAGTGAACAACAACAGACAACAAACGTGATAGTAGAAAAATTGTAATTCAACCTACTTAACAAGTCAAGAAACATTAAGCCATGAATATTTAAGATGTCAAATCATGTAGGAAATTAATCGATAGTTGCATATATTAATATCAGAGAGAGATTACAACCATTGCCTTGACGTTGCAATTCTCCCCTTGAGGTGGTTCCATCATTATAGGGGCAAGGAGTCCAAACTTACATCCTTGACCCCATCCGACCAAACCATTTGCTAGAATTCTGTTACGAAGCTTCTAGAGCTGGAAGCTTCGACTCCTAATTTAAAAACTTTCCATAACAAGACCAATGTGACTGGAATGTAGCTCATTCACTCCAGTCGGCACTAGGGATAGTGCTAATCTCTGCACATTGGCACGGGGGAGATAAAGTTCATTAGCGTCGGTCTTGTAAACTGGGAAAAATAGAAGTTTCAGGGGAAATGTTGCAAAAGGGAATTGATCTACTCATGAAGAGGGACACAATGGGGGTTTCTTCATGAAGGGAAAGCATGTGGGGTTCACTGTATAGGTCCTCCAAGATCAAGAAATAGGGAGTACAAGGACAGTGACAAAATGTTGTGTAACAGATGCCCCTTAAAGTGTGAAGGTCGAGCTAGAGTGAGGGATGAAATGCTTTATGAATCAATGTGGGGAACCATAGTCTTTCATTGGAAAACCTGCAAACAAGTACACATACATATACATATACATATATGAGAACTCTATCAAATGATACATGAATTGTGGCATGGACGTAGCCATCCAGAGAATGATCATGTAAAGGGATCCAGGTATGGGCACAACCATCCGTCAAAGAGGATCATAATGAAACCAAGGTATGGTCACAACCATCCAATAATGAGAGGGATCACATATGATAACTCATGGTATGGTCATAGACATCCATCTGAAAGAGACATGAATATCAACATTACCATATTACATCACTTTACAACCTGGAATTTTGTGATCTAAGTCTAGGGTCTTGTGCTCCAACACGGCCCGATCAAAGTACAGATTCTAACATGTGAATATATGTGTTGATGTCAAACATGCTAGAAAGTCATTTGATTACCAGTCAATGATGTAAAATGTTAACAAGCGTGAGAGAAACCACCAATAATGACAATATTCCTCAAGGTACTATCATCACAATCCATAGAATGTGAGTAGAGGAACTGAAGTCGAACACCTGTGAAATCACTCGATCGAAAGCCAATGATGTGAACTTGTCATCGAGTGTGAAGAACTTGCCATTAGGGCATGCAAGCTCTAAATTACTGGAAAGGAGTCTCTTGGTCAAGTTCCCAAATAATGAGTTGAAGTCAACAGAAAGGGACCATGTCGAAGGAGTGCCATAATGTTTCCCACATTAACGACATGAGACGAAAGGATGCAAAATGATTTTGGATGATATAGAGAATTAGAGGTAAGTGTAGCTACAAAAGGACAACTCTTGACCATATCGGTGACACAACTAGAAGTTTGGTAGCTTTTGGATCCATGGGATCGGTGGTCATGATGATGTGGCAAAGATCGAATAGATGGAAAAAATGAACGACCCAACCCAGGAAGGTCAATGATACAAAGGAGGATATCCCAAGCCGACACGAAGCAAAGAGTGTCATGTTCAAGAGTGAGCTACCGACACAACTAATAGATTTCCAAATTTCCCCCACCATTTCTGGCAGGTACCCCATTTATTTTTTAATCGCAAGCTTGAATGGGATAACATATGCTTGTATTATAAGTTCATCCTTCGGACGAATCCGACCTAGTAAGTTTAACGAGCCCTAGGAAGGAGAAGCTCGCGTTCATCATGATGACGAATCCGGTGTCGTTTAATATTTTAATGAGTCCGAAAAATGTGTAACTCAATATCTTTTTCATGTTTAGAGAGTATGAAAAAGACATGGAAAAGAAAACTCAACATGGTCCCTTTTCGTACATTTTTGTCTCTTAATCCCGAAAATGTAGAAAACAATACTTGAGACAACTGCTTGACCATTTCAGTCAAGGAGTACCTTTTTCTTAAATAGTGCCTCCTAGCCCAAAAAAGGGGTAAACTTGTACTGGGCACACGACGTTTCACATCTGTTAATGAGTTGGAAATGATAAGGGCTCAACCATATTTTCGCTTTTAAATGGTCAGAAAAGAGCTGAAAGCGAACCACCCATTTTATTTCCCCTTTGCGAATAAAAAGGGAAAAATACTCAGCCATCTTTTCATATGAGTTTAACGAGTTGAGAAAAGAGCTGAAACATGACTCATCATCATCGTTGAACATCCATCACTTGTCGCTGCACAAAATGGTAAAGTGTATTATCCATTTCTTGAGGAAAAATAGGTCAAACTATTTACAAAAACCTTATATTTTCATGAAAAAATGAATAAAAAGGAGAAAAGTAAATATATTTTTATCATTTACCATTTTACCTTGCTGTGAAAAACTTTTTACTCACTTTTGCCCTAATTGTTCCAAAGTAGATTGTGGGAGATCTGGGAGGTCAATCGACGAGCCACTAGTCCCAGGTAAAAGCCAAAGCCCTGAGCTCCATTTCCATGTCCTTTATTTCTATTTTTAACCAATTTTTTAAGTTTTTTGAGGGGGTTTTTGAAAAACAAATTCGCCTGTGATTAACAAAGCCATTCGTACCGTTCGGCGCAACTGTTTCCCAACAACTCGCACTGATCGATGCGACTGTCAGTGGATTAAGTGCGCTCATCGAGATAGCCAAGAAAAAAATTTAAAAAATTGAAACAGAGACCAAATCTACTACTTTAAATTTCAAACTCAGGAAAACAAGCGGGAGAAAAGAAACAAAACCAAAGGGAAAAAGTGTAACTAGAAAAGTTCTCACGAAATCATGAAATCCAAGACAAACAAAAGGATGGGATTCCCCAGTGGAGTTGCCAATTTGTGGTGAAGTAAAATTATAAGTGTGGACACAAACAAATTCCTCTAGCCTGATAATGGGTATAGCCACAACAGATACATTCTATGGAAGATTTCCCTAGCTTAGAACCAATTAATAGGGCCTACCTCTTAGTATGCTTATCTCGTTTGATGATGTCCTTGCTTGCTCGCTCCAGCTATCTCTCGCTTCCTTCTTCAAGCACCGAAAAAAAGTAAACAACAACAGACAACAAACGTGATTATAAACAAATTGTAATTCAACCTTCTTAAAAATTCAAGAAACATTAAGCCATGAATATGTAATATTACAAATCATGTAGTAAATCAATAGATAGTTACATATATTAATATCAAAGAGAGATTATAGCCATTGTCTTGACGTTGCAGTTCTCCTCTATTAAGACTAGGCTCCCACATACTTCTGCTAGCATTCCATGATGACCTCAATCCACAATAGTTTTAAGGCTCTTCCCTTTAGGCTTCACTCCAAACCAAATCACACTTCTCCCTCACACAACTAGGAATAGCTTGTTGTTTACTCCAAACCAAAATAGCACTAGCACACCAATGTTAACACTAGCTTGTGCTTGGGAAGAAGGTAGGTTTATATAGGATGAATGGATGGGAGATGGATCCTCTTCTCATGGGAGAAGGTCTTATCCCTTGAGGTAGTTCCATCATTATAGGGGAAATGAGCCCAAACTGACATCCTCGACCCCATCTGGCCAAACCATTTACCAGACATCTGTTACGAAGCTTCTAGAGCTGGAAGCTTCAACTCTTAATTTAAAAAAGTTTCCATAACAGGGCCGACACAACTGGAACACAACTCAGTCTCTTTGGTCAGCGTTAGGGATAGTGCTAATTTCTACACATCGGTGCGGGGGAGACAAAGGTCATTAGCACCGGTCTTGTAAACTGGGCAAAATAGAAGTTTTAGGGGAAATGGTGCAAAAGGGAATTGATATGCTCATGAAGAGGGACACAATGGGGGTTTCTTCATGAAGGGAAAGCATGTGGGTTTCACTTTAGAGGTCCTCTAGGATCAAGGAATGGGGAGTACAGGGACAATGACAAAACGTTGTGTAACAGGACTTATGAGCAAAAAAAGAAAAAGTAATTTACACAAGTATGGAAAAGGAAGCTAGAAAATTAGAAAGAATGTGGATTTTCTCTATATGCTTAAAATAAAGAAATTCAATGGTACATAGATAATGGGTGTTTAAATCATATGACAGGAGATAAGAGAAAATTTCTCTCTAAAGGAGGACGATGAAGTAAGTGTTACTTTTGGAAATAATGCACCTGCCAGAATAATGGGGAAAACAACAATTAGTCTTGAAAATGGAAGTACTAAAACTCAAAATTTGCTATATGTTGATGGTCTAAACCATAATATTTGAGTGTTAGTCAAATGTATGATCAAGGATATGATCTCACATTTCATGCTAAGGGACGTTAAATGAGGAAAGTAGGACTAGGAAGATTGGTGGATAATGCAGCTAGAACCTCAACACACACACACACACATGATATCAATTTTGATCATCTAGTAAAAATTAGAAAAGAAAAAATAATGTGAGACATGCCAAAAATATCAAAACCAAGTGATCCCACTTGCAAGCCATGTCAATATGGGAAGTAGGTTAGAGTCAAATTCAATACAAAGGAGTACTCATCAACCAAACCATTAGAACATGTTCATGCCTACCTCTTTGGCCTGTAGAACACAAAAATTAATATGCGAGCATCGAGTGATACTTTATGCTTCTAATTAATGTCTATAAAATAATGACATATGTTTCTTTCCTTAAGAAGAAATATGAAGTTTTTGACAAGTTACAAACTTTCAAAGCCTTGGTTGAGAATGAAATCAATCTAAACATCATATTTTTAAGATCAGACATAAGAGGAAAATTTACTTATGATGAATTCATTGAATTATGCGAAAAACATGGGATTAGGAAACATCTTCCAATATCAAGGACTCATCAAAGTGGAGTTGTTGAAAGAAAGAACAAAACTATGTAGAACATGGCAAGAACTATACTTAATGAAGCAATCCTTCCAGACACCTTTTGGGGAGAAGTAATTAACACAATAGTTTACATCCTAAATAGAGCACAAATTAGAGTAAAACAATAATAAGACTCCATCTGAATTAAGGAAAGGAAAACTTGTTTTATTCAAGCATTTCAAAGTTTTTGGAAGCAAGTGCTACATCAAGATAAATGAAGACAATTTAGGAAATTTGATTCCAAAGTAGAGGAAGGAATATTTCTTAGTTAGTTATCTAGAAGCAAGGGATACAAAAGTTACAACAAAATACTACACAAGGTAGTAGAGATCATTGATGTAAAAATATAAAAAATATTTTTTATGAAGGGACATTCTTTTCTTCATTGATGTAAAAACATATAAATTCAACATTCAAAGACTCCATCTAGGTATGTTCAAAAAAATCATTTAGAAAATTAAATTTTTGGTGATAAATATTTTGGGGTTCAAGCTAGAAGGAGAATGATTAACTCACCACAACGTGCAAACTTTTCCTTTTTATCCAAATTAGAACCCAATAATTTTGCACAAAAAAGTAACGATGAGCATTGGTCAATGTTATGGAGGAAAAGCTAGATTAAATTGAGAAGAATTAAACATGGGAACTTGTTCCTAGACCAAAATATAAGAATGCAATTGGCACTAAGTGTGTCTTTAGGAATTAATCGAATGAAAATGGACATGTAGTGAGAAATAGAGCTAGATTCATTTGCAAAGGATATGCACAAGTGGAGGCTGTTGACTTTAAATAAAATTTTGCTCCAATTTCCAAGCTAGAGGCCATCATAATGTTCTTTCCATTTTCTTGTTTTAAAAAATTCAAGGTTTTGCAAATGGATGTCAATTCAACTTTCCTAAATGGAAACTTACAAGAGGAGCTATATGAACATAGTTACCAATCAAACAGGAACTATTACCTCAAAATGGGTACTCTAGCCCAAAAACCCCCAAAAAAGAAAATTGTGTATTTCAAAATGATGTTTTTTTTAGGGTAAATTTAAAAAAAAAATTAAATGGAAGTAAAAAAACATTTTTTTTTTGCAAAATGGATGAATAAAACACCCTTAAAAAAAGTGTTGATTCTGGAATAACAAAAAAATAAATCGGGTTATAATTTTGACATTTTTTAGCAATGGAATTAAAGATAAAATATCCAGACTTTGAAAATCTGTAAAATTCCAATAATTCTTAGACATGATGTTAAAGATAGAATATCATATCTCAAATTCTAACAATTCCAACAATTTCCATCCATGTTGTTAAAGATAAAATATCTTGACTCTAAAAAACCCTGAAATTGTAATTGTTTTCAACCATAGCATTAAAGATAAAATATCATGACTTAGAAAAACACTAAAATCTTCACAATTTTTCAACCATGCAATTAAAACCAAATATTATTGACTGTGTTTCCAATCGAATTTTGATCCCCTACCTGCGGCAACGGTTACAATGGTCTTGGAGGTAGCTGGCGGCGAGCACAATGGAACAGGTATGGAACTTGACCTAGTAGACTACTTGGAAGACCCATTGGAGAATGTCAATATTTGGCAAAGCCCTTGCTCCATGGACGACATCCTTCCTTTCTGCTATGACCTGTTGGCTACCATTGAGGGCCTTCCTTCCATTTCTGGACCTTCCTGCTCCACTGTCACTTTCTTGGAGCCTCCTTCGATCTGGATGTTTCCTCCCTCGCCACCGCAGTCACTCTCACCTTCCACCTTTGTCTCTGCCTACCTCCACACAAATCCTGTGGTGGCTAGCTCTTAAAACCCCTTCTCATCTCATCCTGGTGAATCTTCATCCAACCCTCTGAGAACCCACATTCTGGCCCAAGAAATTCCACAAGTTTTGGTACTTGAGGCACATCCATCTGGCAGCTATACGATGATACCCCCTCTCTCATAATCGATTCCAGCAGCCAAACTTCCTCACCCTGAAACCCCTGACCCAAACCCTAACTAGCTAGGGGAGAATACAGAAGACCCTAAAGTGTCGTTGCAGAGGGGAAAGAAGAGGAAGTGCTTCAAGGTCTGAAGTGAGTACGTCATTCTCAGACTCAAGGAGGACATTCAGTGGGGTGACACCATGGACACGACAGACCGAGTTCTGGTAGGAAGAACTCATGGACGTAGTTATACAGTGGTTAGGCTTATGATATGGGCATTGGAGGTTTGGGGGCAGCACTTGGAAAATCTCCCAACGGTACAAAGCTTTGTTAGAGGATGGTTTTCTCTATGCTTTTCCAGAGCCAAGCACACAAACTGGGTCCTGTCGTCTTTCTGGCATTTTGAGCATGCTCTAGTTCTCCTTCAGCAATGGAACCCTCTTTTTCACCCTGCGAAAGAACAAATAGGAGTCAATCCTATATGGTTTTGGCTACCAAAACTTCCCTTGCAATTCTGGTTAGAGGATATCTTCTGTCGCATAGGCAACACTCTGGGCACCTATCTAGACCACAACAGAACATACCTAGTCTCAGGTATGATGGCATATGCCAAGATTCTCGTTCACTTGGATACTCAAGGCAGTATTTAGGAGCACATTACTTTACAGTGGAAATCCTTCTCCCGTAAGCAAACCCTAGACTACAAAGGTGTCCCTTTCCTTTGCAAATGTTGCCACAATGCAGAACAAAACACAAGCTTAGAAAAGCCCCTTTGAGGGGGAAGAGGTTGTAAATCGAGCACAAGCTAATGTATTACCTATGCCTTCAAAAGAGACTAGAAAGAAGCGGGGAAAGGTACCCATCAGAGCACCCTCTCCACCTCTTACCAGAGCAAGGGCTGCTGCTGAGGCAGCGTACTCCACAGGTATGTTGACTACAAACTCCTCCTCTGTTTACTCTAATTCATCTCTACATGGCATTGAAACTTGTTATGAACAGTTCAATTCAATACAGTCTTCCTCTCACACCTTTATTCCGCCCAATGTTGTGGAATGCCCTATCAAACCCCCCTCCCCCACCATCTCCTACACTCAACCCTATTTACGTAAACATCCTCCACCAATTTTCCAATTAATTGATCCTCCCTCTCATTCCAGCCCTCTTCCTTTCAGATACCCAACTAGAGCTAAGTTTCGCTCACAGGCCCCTTACTCTCTGGGTATCGACCTCATCACCTCTCCCCCTCCTCTAAAATCGACTAGAGGCATACCATCCTCCCTATCCAAAGCCAAGGTGCAAGCAGTGGAAGATATTGTTTTAGGAAAACAACAGGCCATTGATTGGGTACTTAGAGCAGTGAATACACAAGAGGCCCCTCCTCCATTAAACTTCTCTCCTTCAATTATGGAGGGTTGGTTAGTCCTGCAAAAAAATTAGCCATGAGGAGACTGCTCTCAGCGGAACCTGTTGACATTCTTTTTTTACAAGAAACTCTAGGTCAAGGGTGTGTCCTTACTCACCTCCTAGAAACCTGGCTACCTTATTGGACTTTCCATACCCTTGATGCATCAGGGAGGTCAAGGGGGCTTGCGATAGGAGTAAAAAATCGAACTATCAGAATCTTTATGTGCGGGGGAGTTCGGGCCACATAGGAGCTGATATATACTCCTCAAAACTTGATATCGAGCTCAGGATCATAAATTTATATAGTCCCTGTCACAACAGACAAGAATTTTGGAGCAGATTCCTTGACTCTCACATTCTTCAAAAGGACAATTTGTTCTGTTGGGGGGGGGGGGGGGGGGATCTAAACTTCTCCATCGGTTATGTGGAATCTTGGGGACATAATTCCAAAGGGATATCCTCTCAGATTTTTTTGAGGCCAAAATGGAGGATCATAATATCATAGATATCCCCTCCCCAATAATTTTGCCCACTTGGAGGAACAATATATTAGGAGCAGACAGTTTCTCTAGAAGACTTGATAGATATCTCATTATGGAGCATATGTTAACCTTGGGACTGGTATATAGGTAGTGGGTGGGCTCTAGAGGATTATAAGCCCATAGGCCGATCTATTTGGAAATCGGAGGAGGTATGAACAAGCCTAAAGGTCCTTTCAAATTTAATGCAGCTTGGCTGAGGGATGTTGAATACATCCATCTTGTCACAAATTACTGGAGGAATCATTCCCCAGCGGTAGAAAGGACTATATCGAAAGGTTTTGCAAAAAAAACTTAAAGAAATCAAGAGCCTCTCTAAGAAATGGGCTCATAAGAAGAGAAAGCAGGAAGACCATACTCTCAAACAATCTGAAGAAGCCATCAAGAAGTATGAAAATGACCATGAAGGAATCTTCTCCTCCCCTGAGCACAGAGAGCAGATAACTTCTTTGCTGGCTAAGAGAAACTAGATTATGAAGGACAGAGAAGAGAGTTGGAGACTGAGAAGCAGAACCATCTGGGTGAAGGAAGGGGATGACAATACCAAGTTCTACCACAAAGTTGAAAATGGTAGGAAAGTTATCAATACTATTTGGAAGCTATTAGATGAGCATGAAGAACTAGTGCACACCTTCCCCTGGCTGGCAGCTATGGCCTATGCCACTTCAGTAACATTTATAAGTCACCACCAAATGCCACCCTGGGAGACACAATGAAGACAACCCAACTTTTCCCAAGGTTTGTAGAACAAGATGAAAGAGGGGATTGATTAAGGAGGTCTCCCTGAGGGAACTGGAGGACACCCTCAAAATGTTTAAGTGAGATAAAAGCCCTGGTCCGGATGGATGGGCTGTGGAATTCACCTAGATTTTTTTGATACCCTGGGGGGGGACCTATTACATGTTATAGAGGAATGCAGAACCTCTAGAAGAATATATGAGGCCTTCACTCAACCTTTAATGCCCTTATTCCCAAATTGGACAAACCCACATCTTTCAATGATTTCTGACCCATATCCTTATGTAATTGTATCTACAAGATCATCTCCAAGATTATAGCAAATCAACTCAGGCCAATCTTATCCAACCATATCTCAGCTGAACAATTTGCATTTTTACAGAATAGACAAATACATGAAGCGGTCAGAATGGCACAAGAGATCCTACGTTTTATCCAGACCCACAAGCTAAAGGGTATGGTCTTGAAAGTTGACCTCTCGAAAGCCTTTGATAGAGTCGACTGGCTATACCTTAGAATGCCCTTAACGCACCTAGGTTTCCCATTTGAATTCATAAGATGGATTATGAGTTGTATCACTAATGTATCATACAATTTTCTCGTAAACGGTGCGGCTTCACCTTTCTTCCATTCCAAAAGAGGCCTCAGCAAGGATGTCCTTTGTCCCCACTCCTCTTCTTACTCATCATGGAAGGTCTCGGTTTTTTTATAAAGGAGGAACATCAAAGAGGTAGGCTAAGGGGGATCTGCATCATTGAAGGATGCACATTAATGCACTTTCTTTTTGTGGATGATGTGCTACTTTTCCTAAATGGGAGTATAGGAGATGTGACTGCACTTCTCAATACATTCACTATATTCCTAACAGCCATTGGCATGATGGTCAACAATGAAAAATCCTCTATAACACCTATAGGATGCACTCCATATGAGGTCCAGTATGCCATGAGAAGATTCCCCTATAATCTACTGCAACTGGACAAGGGATTAAAATATTTGGGCTATAGATTAAAACCACATGGTTATAGGATTTCTGATTGGATCTAGCTCATAACCAAACTAGAGAAAAGGCTAAACATATGGTATGTAAAATATTTATCAAGAGCAAGAAGACTGATACTCATAAAAGCAGTGCTGGAAGCAACTCCAGTCTACTGGATGTCTTTAGCATGGATTCCTAAAGGAAATTTTTCTAGAATAAAAAACCTATGTTGCAGGTTCCTGTGGAGAGGAAACCAACTCGAAAGGATCTTTGCCTAGTCAAATTGGGACTCTTTGGCACTCCCAAAGAAGTGAGGAGGATGGGGTATAAAATGACTAGACTCTTTCTCCACAACCATGGCAGCCAAACTAGGATGGAAGTTAGTCACTTCTTTTAGCCTATGTACTAAAGTGGCCACATCTAAATACATAGCTCCTTTAAATATTATGGACTGGATTCGACAACCTCAGTGGACATAAGCTAGAATATCGAACATATGGAAAGTTGTCCTACAAGCTATGCCCCTTATCAGGGATGGACTCACATGGAGAATACAGTTAGGAGAAGTTGCTAAAATAGGGATGGACCCTTGGATTGGATGTGGGAATGCTCACAGACTCCCATAGGAGCTCAGAACATACCTCACCTCCAGAGGGATCTCACACCTTAACCAAATAGCAAACAATGGTCGCTCTACATTTTTACAACAAGCTTGGAAATCTGGAAGGACTTTACAAATCCCTCGATAATGGTAGCAGCATTGGAAGGAATACATGGAGGCACTCACGGAATCCCATATTAGGATACAGGAAGGAGAGGATGAGCTTATCTAGGCAAATGTGAATCATGGGAAATACTCACCTAAGGAGGGATACATAACTCTTATAAACTCTCTGAAACCACCACCAGTGTGAACCTTTGTGGAGAAGCATATGGAAACTTAAAGCACCACCCAGGTCCAGGCTCCTCATGTGGACCATTCTACGTCACAAAATCCCAACAGGAGAAAACTTGATCAAAAGATCTTTTCATGGACCCTTCTGGTGCAACCTTTGCAAAGCAGACAATGAAAATGGGAATCATCTTTTTCTTAATTTCCCATGCACAAGGGAGCTCTGGAATACTATCCACTCTCATATACCTTCCCTCCCTAGGTGGCAGGGCACAACCATTCAAGAAGTCTGGGAGGGATGGTAGTCCAATGTATCCTTGGAAAGAACAAAAAACATCCCTTTACTGACTAGATAGGCCATTTGGATTGCCCGAAACAGAATCATATTTCAAAATTCTCCCCCCCACTGGCTAGCCATCACTACACAAATCCTTGCAGACTACCAACAGATACCAAAGGAAGAAAAAAAATCCAAATCTCGGGCATATCATCCCTGAGAGCATAAACCAATCCTACCCCTGGGCATACTTTGATGGCTCAGCTCAAGACATTGGTTGTGGGGGAGGCGTTGTCCTCCATATTACATCAAATCATTTTTACAAAATCCAAATGGTTTTGGGGAGAGGGACAAACATTTTTACACCATTCACTTTGCCTTGGAGAAACAATGCAGAAACTTATAGCTATTTGGAAATTCAAAAACTATATGCAATTGGATTAACAAAGTTACAATTTATCATGCTTTTACTCTAAGACTCATCATGGAAGAAATTTTCAGACTTATAAATTTATTTGACACATTTACTTGTCAACATATATATAGGGAGAGGAACACAGCTGCCGATCTACTATCCAAGGAAGCAGCGCACAGGCCTATAGGCACTTGGAGAATACTGGAGCAAACTGATGGAACCTTCCATCAGTATTATCATAGACCTTTCATACAGATATCAGATTAGTAAAGCTCAATGGGAGTTGACATAAAGTTTTTGTTGTATATATTTTCTTTTGTTGTCTTTATATAAATATTATATGAATTTTTTTATCGAGCAGTCTTTTCACATGATAATTATTTTTTGATACACTTTGCGTAGAGTAAATACATAAGTATTTTGAAGATCATAGCTCAGAGTAGTGTCTCCTTGCGTGGAGTACGCCTCTATCTAGTTTGAATTCAACAAGATAGGCTTCTAGCCCATAGTATAGTATATGCCACTGGCATCTGCAAAATGTAATTTCCCTCATTAATGAAAATTACAACTTTTTTCCAAGGGAAACAAAAAAAAAACAAAGATTATGACTACAAAAAAATCTCAAGTTTTCAAAATATTTCAAGTATGACATTATGAAAAAAAATTATGACAAAAAACTTTAAAAATGAACACCCGAGAGTAATTTATTTTTTAAATGCTAAATATATAGTGAATTTAAAATCCTAGCCTAAGACAACTCGATACATTATAGCAAAAATTCAACAATCAACCATCAAATTGACACGTGGTGTAGGTGAGCTC
>APFE031604913.1:115716-143535 GCA_000404065.3 Pinus taeda | reverse complement strand
AATTAATTTTTAATTTTTAAACTAACCATGATTTTATTTTATATACTTTTTACCTGATTTAACTTATTTCCATAAAATAAATTATAAATTATTAATAATAATATTAACAATATTAACAATATTAACAACAATATAAAATTAATTTTGACCTGGGTCCTTTAGTCAGATTTAGCCATTAAAGTAGTTGTTGGAATCTCTGCTCAGACTATTTAACATACTATGTTGGATCTGTTTCTTCAACTTGTCCTGACGATGAACCACACTGGTTGGTTCGAAACGCGTCGACAAATGTTTGTCTGCATGTGATTTACGCCGAAGCTACTCTTTCAAATAGATAATTTGTTTGTAATCGATATCTTGGTATAAGTATCCCCTAAAAATACACATGGTCGCAAAGGTGATAAGGTGTAGTACTTGACAGCTAAGAGCCCTCGACATATCAATTTTTTATACAAGGTTTGGTTTGCAAAATTGTTGATATCCTAATATATTGGCTCTTGGTCACTGCCCCTAGTCATGAGGTGCTTAAGGTTTAGCACCTGAGGATTAAGCTCCCTCGACATATAACCATCAACATTTTAATAAAAAAAGGGGTAGGTTTGTGATTTTCTCGATATCTGATAAATGTAGTTCATGGACAATCTTGATCACCAAGGAACTAAGTTTTAGCTCATGAGGGCCAACCTCCCTCAACATATCACTATATCAGTGTTATTTCAAAAGGGGTAGACTTGAGGATTTGTCAATATATTGAGCCTTGGTAGCTCCTAGTCATAACCCCTGGTCACAAGGGTGTTAAGGCGTAGCACTTAGGTCTAAGTGCCCTCATCATATCCCCATATTGGCATTTTAATGAAAAGTGAAGGATTGTAGAATTCTGATATCTCAGTACCTAAGAGCCTCTAGTCATAACACTAGTCATATGAATGCGAAGGAGTAGCAC
This sequence comes from Pinus taeda, assembly GCA_000404065.3. Taxonomy (NCBI): domain Eukaryota; kingdom Viridiplantae; phylum Streptophyta; class Pinopsida; order Pinales; family Pinaceae; genus Pinus; species Pinus taeda. Next base: position 142,592 of record APFE031604913.1, on the reverse strand, counting down.
TTGAGGGCTAAGAACCCCTCAAAGATATATCACTACATTTTAGAGCTTCATGGTCTTATGGATATTCTAATACTCGATCAACCGTGGCTCCCATCCCTTGATTGTCAGGTGCTTAAGCTATAAAACCCAAAGCTAAATTCCCTTTGAAGTCTTGGTTTTGCAAGTGATTTTAATGTTAAAGGATTTTAAGGATTTTTTTAATATCTCGATATAATAACACTTGAATGTGTTATATGGGTATATGTTATAGTGTTAAGGAATGTAAGAACTAATGCATGGAAAGTTTGATTTAAGGGAGTACTGTTATACGAGATTTTAGATTGCAGACAAAAGTATCTCCCCTAGGTCAGTAGCTAACCTAGAACAACAAAGAGACAAGGAACACAGTGATTTTCGTTAAAGTAAATAGATGACGAAGTGAGGCCTACCTGGAATACTTCGCACACTTTAGTACTTATTTAACTTGGAAACTCCAATTCTAGCTCCAAATGCCAAAATTAGAACCTGCACAGTCAAATAACACAAGCCAAGAAACTACGATATCTATGCAGTATCATCTAAGTACTTCATTCAATAGATCAACATGGTATTGAAATAAGTGAAATAACAACATCACATATAGGAAAACAATGAATTATTTGCATTAATATAAATGGAAGGAGAATACAACCATTTGATCTTGTAGAAGAGCTCCTCAAAGTTGTTGACTTGTCCTTTCCTTGTCATAATGTGCACCTCCAATCACCCTAAATGCATGATATGATGACCACTCACTACAATAGCATAAGGGTAGAATCACTCTCCAAAGGCCAACCCCCAACCACATAGAAGGTTGGGAACATATAAAGAATTAAGGTAAGTTGGGAGTTCTTATCCAATTACCAATCTGGGCTAAGAGATCCACCTTTGATGGAGGGACAAGATCCACAGATAAGTGGTGAAAACTCCAATGTAGGGAAGGATAGGATCTGAATGTTTTATCCAAGGTAAGTAGTTAAAACAATTTTTGGAAAATCCTAGAAGTGGAAGCTTCCGGAATCACGATGATTCTCTTGGATTTCTAGAACCAATGCAAGTGCAAAGGGGAGCAACCTGCTGGTGACCAATGCAGGCCATAATGGAGCAACTTGTTGGTGAATGCACCCTGGTAGGTTTACAGGGAACGCTGGTCCTCAAATTGACTTAGATGATGTCATTTAGGGCTGAAATTATGGGAAATGAAAGGTACATGCTTAGGGATTTGTGCAATATGGTGAGAAGGGGTAATAGGATGTTGATTGATCCCATTAGAAGGTTCAATGATTGGATGTGACAAAATGACCTATAACAGAATTCCCCCTAAAGTGAAAAGTCATAGATGATAACTGATGACCGAAGTGATTTACCTTGTGATAAGTAGGGATCAAGGACAACTGGCAAGCCTCATCAATTACAATACATTTACAACATGATATATCTGTTTGTTGAGGGAGGCATACCCATACTCATTTCATAAGCTAACATAACATATACAATGATCAAAAGATGCATCCATAGATGCAACTAGTGGACCCATGATTGGATGAATCTCTATATCATCACACCATCATACGTTATGATGTTTATATAATCTTGAAATTGCAGCCCGGATGGAGAAAACTAGATCTAGGGTCTTCTATCTCATTCACACGACCAACCAATGTACGAGTCTAAGCCTGTGAATCAATGCGCTAGAGTCGAACATGTTAGACACCATCTTATTACTGGCCAATGATGTAAGTCATTAATAGACGCAAGAGAAACCACTGATGATGTTAATGGCTCTCGAGGTACTATAGTAAAATTTGTATGGTGTGAATGAATGAGTTGATGTCAAACACCACACATAATATTTCAGTTGAAGGCCATTGATGTAAACATGTCGCGGAGAGAGAGGAAACATTCCATTGATGTATGCAAGCACAAAGGTACCAAATATGTGTTTCTAAGTCAACTTGCTCGATGATGTGTTGATGTCACCAAGAAGTGACCTATCACAAGAGGGCCTTGATGTATCCCCTTTGAATGACACGAAATAGGTATGATGATTGAGACACAATGATCAAATGATGCTGACATGGAACTGGATCAATAAAGGAAGACATGAAATGAAGGCTTAAGAGTATTATAGTGGAGATCAATTGAATGACCTCTCTTCAACACACCAATGGCACTAAATGGAGTTGGTAGCATTGACCCAAAACCGAAATGGAGGCTCTGAAAATGGTATGATAACCAAAAGACAAGAAGATTACCCAACCCAACAACCACAAAGATGAAGTGGAAGAGTGTAGTGTTCAATAGCGACTCATTTCTATTAGAAAAATGGAATCCCTTGTTTTCCCAATTTCCCCAACCATATTGTTCAGTACCTCTTTATTTTTAACAAGCTTGATGAGGATAACATATGCTTGATATGTATGTTCATCCTTCATATGAATCCCTCTCATTATGTTTAATGAACCCTGAGAAGGAGTGGTTCAGCCTCATCATGATTGATGATTCCATCGTTGTTTGATGTTTTTACAAGTCCAACAAAGGTAAAAATCGACATCTTTTTCATGTTTAGAGGGTTTGAAAAAGAGGCAAAAAAACAAAACTCCAAATGTCCCTTCTTGTATGTAGTCCCTTAGGTTAGAAAAGGTAGAAAAAAATACCCAAGAGAACCTCTTAGCGACGTTTGACTAAGGTATTCCTTTTTTGTAGCTAGTCTATCTCAATCCGGAAAAGGGTTAAACTTATACTGAGTAGACATTTTTTCATTTACTTTAATGAGTTCGAAAAGACAAGTGCTCAACAATATTTTTATATTTTGGGAGTCTAAAAAGAGCTGAAAGAGGACTCCACGGGGGTTCCTTTTTTGTAGGTTTAAAGAGCCTGAAAAAGAGATAAAAGTATAATTTGTGGTCAAATTAACCCGTTCAAACATAATGAAAACCTGCTAACGGTTGTCGACTTGCTCAAAACACCATAAGAAGGATTAAACATACCTGTTTCATTGTAAAAATGAAGCATATCATGGTCAAAATACTAAAAATCAATCAAATAATGAGAAACTGACTTCTCATTGTTACCATTTCACATTTTACCTTCAACAGTGAGTATTTAGAGCCCTTTTTCCCTCGATCTTCTACAGTTGATTGCGAAAAATCCAGGGAACCATTTCAAGTGTCGTTCCTTCTAGGTAGGAACTGAAACGTTTCTCTATATTTCTACAGTCCATTTTTGTGTTTTCATGCTATAATTTTAAGGTTTTGATGCCCCTAGGCTTCATAAAAAACGCCCTGGAACCAGTGCACCCCCCATGTCAAAAATTGTGTTGCGCTTAGGCAAAGAAACACTATAGGCATGGGTGCAATGCTATGGTAAACACTGTTGGGGTGTGTTGGGCGCATTTTCCTAAGTTGACTTTCAGTTTTTCCTCAAATTTTGTCAAGTTTTTTGCATGGGAAAGAGCCTAATGGGTTCTTTGTTGATGTTTCAAGTACCCATTGGCACAAAATGACATTCATCTAGAGATAAAGAGAACATGAGGAACAAGACTTGAATGCAGAAAATGACCTCACTACCATCTAGGCACTCAAAAATTGTGGGTTATTGAAATTATTATGGCTTCCTGGTAAGAGGAAAAAAATGGAGTTGTTAAAGTACCTTGTCTATTCATGGGACATTCAAGCACAGGTGTTCATGTTTGGGGTGAATCTTCTTGAGATATAGGTAAAGGATATTTACTTTCTAACAAGATTGTCAAAGCGAGGTGCCACAGTCTCTCTTCTAGGTGGAAGAAGTGGCGGCAAGATGGTGAAAGACTATATTGCTACCTAACTGTAGATCTCGAGCCCTTCCTACTAGGGATGGAAATATTAGCATAAACAATGTAACCCAATTACCTCTGAGAATGATATTTTTCATTATCGCAAGATTGGTAGGTAGCTCAACACTACATGTAGCAAGCAAATCATACATGTTGTATAGAACAGAGTGTCTGGAGCCAACAATATTCAACTGGAGTGAAGGTGTCTTGGTCAATTTGAAAGAACAACTTACTAAAGAAAAGGAGGGGAAGTTAAAGAACTTCGGCTATGGAAAAATCTTAGTCTCTTTTTCTCTAGAGTGGGTACCACTACTACAGCCTCAACACATTGTACTTGAGCCCATTGATCCAAGGACCCCATGGATGAGGAGGAAGATAGACCATATGAGCCGACATGCAGGCCCATCAGCGATCAACTTTTGACCAGCCTTCTTTGGGTGGCTACATAGGCAGTTCATCATCATTGATGATTATCCTTATGCAGAGATGGATTTTCGTTATGATCCTAAGCTCGAGTTGCCTAAGGGTGAGAAATGGGATGCTTCAGGTAAGATACTTCGACCGTTAAGTTTTTGAAATTCTTACGATTTTTTGTGTTTTTTGATGTTCCTGAGACTAAACTATTTGATGTTTGCATGCAGACATGGGACCTGTTCTACGGTAGGTGCTATATATCTTCGTCACCCAGGGAGACAACCATAGGAGGAGGAAGTGGCACCAGTAGAGATCGTTGTGGTAGGACGAGATGCACTACGATATCCTAATGTAACAGAGATCCTATCAAAGGTGGAGCACCACATGGAAGGACTGACAAACGAGATTGATGATATTGTGGTCAATCAACTTCCATTGCGACTTTAACAACACACAATTGCAGCACCTAGTTGTACTGGTCAATTACTGCGTAAGATAGCTCATGCAATGTCATTTTATGATGGACGATGTAGTCATATGTGTCTTGGGGCACACATTTTGTTAAACCAAACTTAATATATATATATATATATATATCTATATGGTGTTTCCTAGTTCTTATTCTATTTTCAATATGATGTGATGTGAATTGAAAGTTATTTACATTCTTTGCGAATTTCGATCTAAAATAAAATTAGCTCAACCACTGTGCTATATTCAACGATGTTGTTAGTCGATTGACCAATGAAAATCCCTTATATACTCACTAGCTCACCATTTGGAGTAAAGATAGCCCACGTTGCGGAGTATAGGTTCCTAGTATTATGGCTAGCACCATCGGCATAACAAATATACGGTTCGAGATATGTTGACTTATGCAATCCAAAAGTAAAAAAAATCAACAAAAACCATCAGAAACTATGAAAATCACACTGTAAACACACTCGACACACCTATAGATAGTATGTACATAGTGTACCATGCATGGGATCAAGCATAGTATTTTTTGAGGTACATACCATTTCTAGGTTGCACCAGTGGAACTCCATCGAGATCTACTAACTCATAACCCCCTTTACCAACGACTCGCTTGATAATGTATGGACCCAACCACATAGGTTAGAACTTTCCGCGACCTAACTTGTCGGCCTCCTCATCATATAAGAGAACCAGATCTCCTTCCGAGAAGATTCTAGGCTTGACACTTTTGTCATATTGCACTTTGATACATATTTTATGGGATTCATTGGCTAACGTGGCATCATGCTAGGTTTCATCCAAACGATTCAGATGTAAAATACGTTCCTCCTCTACGGAAGTAGCAGGAATTAGTTTGATAGCTAGTTTTAGCAATGGAATTTTGCATTCGATAGGGAGGATTGCTTCCAAACCATACACCAACTAGAAGGGTGTGAATCCATAGTAGTCCTAACTGATGTTCAATATGTGCATAAGGTAGCTAAGAGAAGTAAGTGTCAGTCTGATTTGTGGACCCCTATCATACGTTGAAGCATAGTCTTAAGAACTTTGTTAATCACCTCAACTTGTCTATTAGCCTGAGGATAATAGGGAATAGAAATTTCATGTGAAAGTCCCAAATTGGAAGCTAATTTGGTCATCATATGATTTCGGAAGTGATTCCCGTGATCCGTTACTATTTCTTGTGGAACACCAAACCTATCAATCACGTGGTTGAAGAAAAAGTATGCATTCGTTTCACCACTATTATTGAATGTAGGCATCGTTTCAGCCCACTTAGTAAAGTAGTCAACATCGACAATGATATATCCATTCCCCCTAAATGAGTGAGGGTTACATGTCATAAAATAGATGCCCCATTTCTCAAAGGGACCAACGGCGACAACGGGATGCAACAAAGCAAGGGGAGCACGAAATTTTCAATCATAGATCTAGCACATATGACATTTTTGGATTGTGAGGATATAGTCATGGAAAATGGTGGGCCAAAAGTAACCAATGCATAAGATTTTTTGTGCAGTAGTGTAGCTAGATACATGTCCATTGCATGCCCCCGAGTGGCATTCATTGAAGACTTTCTCAACCTCCTCAAGAGTGAGGCACCTTTGTAAAATTGTATCGATACCATGACGATAAAGGGTGTCGCTGATAATCACCTAGTTTCGGGATTGGTATTTGATGCATTGTTGCTCTAAGTGAGAGGTATTATGATAGAAAGTCTGGGTATGAAGATAGATAAAAAAATATCCATGCCATGGGTCAAAGGACAAGATCAAGAGTAATGACTCGTCTAGGATGGAATCTTCAGATGTAGATTCAACATCAAGGGAAGGGAGATTGCACATTAACTCAACAAAAACTAAGGATTTGTTCAACTTGGATTTGATGAATTCCAGGTCGAACTCTTGGAAAATAATGATCAACTTAAAGTATTTCCCCCCCAGCAATTGACATGAAAATATGTATGTCATAGGGTTGAAATCCGAAATGACCATAGTTTTGTGAAGCAAGATGTAATGGCGAAATATTTGGATGGCTTGAACGACTACCAAAGCTAACTTTTCCACATGAGTATATTGGATATCAGTATTGTTGAGGTTTCGACTCAGATAATAAATGGGATGTTTAGTCCCCATATCATTTTCTTGAACCAACACCATAGCTATAGTAGAGATGGTGGCAACAATGTATAGGAAATATTTGCGCTGATAGTTGGGGGGGATATAAAAGAGATGCCTGAACCAGTACATCTTTCAAGGCATCAAATAATTTATGTGCAATGTCATCCCAATGGAAGGGATTCCCTTTTTTCAATGAGTGAGTAAATCCTTTGGTCAGTTCAACGTAGTTAGGGATGAATCTCCTCAAGAAATTGGTTTTCCCTTGGAGTCTTTGTAACTGAACAAGAGTGGAGGGTGCAGGAAAATAAATTATTGCTTGAAATTTTAAACGATCAATAGGAATTCCTTGTTTTGAAATGGCGAAACTCATGAGCTAAATAGAATCAACACAGAACACACATTTGTGCGGGTTAAGTCGAATGTCATAATGTCTACAATGGAGGAAAATGGTCGGTAAATGCATGGGGTGATCAACCCGATGCTTGGAGTGAGTAAGGAGATCATCAAAATAGGGTTTCACGATGTGATTGATATCATGGAAATAATAGTCTATCACATGTTGAAATGTGTGCATTCTTTAAACCGAAAGGAAATTTTCTATAAGCACAAGTACCCCAGAGACAAATAGATTTGATTTTAGGTTGGTCCACCAAGAGAATATTGATTTGATTATATCCTGATAATCCATCCATAAATTAATAAATCTCATAGCCAGCCCAGTGATCAATAATCTGGTCAATAAACGGGGTAGGGTAGTTGTCCTTTGGACAAGCTCGATTTACGTCCCGATAATCGACAAATACTTGGATCGTGACTTGTTTCTTCATGACATGGACAATGTTCGATACCCATTCATCTAAAGGAACAAGGTATATGAAACTAACCCGAAGAAGATTTTTGATTTTAGCTTTTATCCCAGTAGCCTTCTTGGGATGGACTGGATAGGGGTGATTTCATATGGGTTTGGCATCAAGATACGTCTTGAATTTGTGCACTATTATGTTTGGGTAGATACCTGGCATTTCTTCGTATGCCCAGGCAAAGACATCTATAAACTCAAGAAAAATGGATTGATAAATATCAATTTTAGATGAAGTATAATATGCTCTGATAAATAATTTTTTATTGTTCCTAGTTTAATTTAAATATCGAGAGGAATGGTTTCTTTGATATTTGAATTTTTTTTTCAGATTCGATCTCATGAATGGAGACGGCATTTGTAGAGGGTTCAACAAGATTAGGTAGGTACACACCACTGAGATTATCTTCAAGTGTATCTAGGAAGGAGGAACGATGATGATGTTCATCCCACGGCACGATGTCTGACATCATGATCTCCATGATTCTTTCATCGGTAGAGAATGTACGCGAGAAAGGATCAGAGGGCGTGCCATAATCCATTGATCGATCTACCCAATTGATCGAAAAAAAGGTATGAGACTCACAAGTTGAGAAGATGGCTTCATAATCTTGCTCAATGAGGCTAAAGGGTATTAGGTCTCTAAAAATTTTGATGTTAGTTTCATTAGGGACAATCCATGGATCAACTACGATCGTAGATGATGATAACATGTTGATATAAGAAACCGAAGTGGAGGAGCTGGGAAGGGGAGGGGGAGGGGAGCGAAAAAGTTCCCATAAGCAATGAATCCTTCAATAAACCAACTCCAACATGTTGGTAGGAATGTAGGGATTCTCCTACAAGAGGAGCACTACCAATAATATTGGAATTAGAGGTGAAAAAGGTGAGTTGATCTATGGCCACGATTCCGCCTTTACGAGGAAAGGTGGTCATTTGGAAGTAAGTTGAAACGATGACATCCATAAAACAAGCCCATGTCTATCCCAGTAGAAGATTATATCTAAAGGTCCATCAATAACTTCTACCTCAACGGAGATGGCTTTGCACCCTAATTCCACTTGGAGGGAATTCAAAATCCCACAAGGTTTATATGTCCTTCCATCAAAGGATTTTAATGGTTTTTGATTGACTCAGTTGGGGTGAATCAATTGACTTCCAGTAATACAAGGATATGATGCAAGTCAAGGCTCCCTCATCCACAATAGAAGGATGAATGTTCTTACCATGGAAAATGACCTCGATCATAAAATCTAACTGAGTCGGAAGTCGAGTGGTATAGTTTTCATGAGAGAAAACCACTAGGATGGAATCTGATGGATCACACATCTGATAGATGACAATAAAGCTTTCTTTTAGGTGGGGCATATTTGCAACACCTCAAGAGTCAACGTAGTCAAAGGGGACTGAGCCAAGTCTTCAACTACGTTGTAATTTTGAGTGGTTCTCAAATGAGGGTTGAAAATAGACTTATGGATAACACCCTTCGGAGGATTGATAGTTAATTATGTAGAAACCAGAGGTGGAACAAGATCAGATGAAGGTGGTGCCAAACTGGTAGTTTGATAAGTAGCCTGACCATTCAGTGGATTCACATTACCATAGTCCTTATTCTGAGTGGCCACCAATACATCAAATTTCAATTTGAGGAGGAAAGCATCAAAATTGTGTTAGAGGAAGAGGCATCCTGAGCAACCATATGGTTAACCTGATTGGGAAATAGGTCAGTCATCACAATGGGAGAAGTGGATGATTTAAGGAATTGATTCACTTCAGCATGGTGTGGACAATCACATGTAAAGTGATACTCATTACAAATCAAGCATGGGTATCAAGGTTTTATTTTCTCATTGGAAGATGAATTTGTTTGTTTATCCTGTGGTGAGGAATATTTCTTTTTCTTGCCTTTACCTTTCTTCTTGCTTCCAGGTTGTTGTTGAGACTTTCCTTTATCAGATGAGACAACATTTATCTTGGAAGTAGAAGCCACAAGAGGATGAGATAGAGGGTTTTGTGAAGGAGCGGTAAGAGTAATACTAGATGTTTTACTCACCGACTGCAAACTGGCATAACCTATAATGCCATTGACAACATGAGATTCTTTACCACGTGGAGGAGGAACAATATTTGAAGGTCTCAGAGCATTTGGTATCTTATCATAGAGCATGCCCAATTGGGTATAAACCAGATCTAAATACTGAGCATGATCAATAACTTTCTCTTCGGTCATGACTCCACCATTGTCCACATCCTTTTCTATGGGAGCTAAAAGAGACTTGACAAGTCATTCTACTAACAATTGACTGGGAACATAAGTCTTGACCAACTAGAAATGGTGTCTCCACTCATGAATGTGATTCGAAATGTGAGTAGAGTCTGATTGTTTGAATTTAGTCAATAATTTCATTCTAGTTTCACATCTGGTGGGAAAATGGAAATGTGTGAGGAAGGTAGTGGCTAAAGTGTTGAAGTCTTGAAACAATTCTCTAGGTAATTCAATATACCATTTAGTTTTGGTACCCATAAGCATTCTTTGGAAAAGACAAAGTTGAATGTAATCATCATTAAGTGAATTGGATGAACACCATAGATGATACATCATAACATGCGTCGATGAGTCTTCTCCAGGATCCCCATTGAACTTTGGGATATTAGAAGGAAACTTAGTGGGAATAATCAGGCACTATTGTGAATGAGCAATGGGATTGTTAGTAAATTGAGTTAACTTTGGCAATTCAAGAGTAGCCTCAAAAGGAAACTGTCAATCAAAGTCTAGAGGTGGATAACTTGGATATGAGGGGATAGACTCAGAAACAACCACTTACATTCCTAGATAAAGAGGGTTTTAATAATAAGGAACATGGTTACCAGGATATGGAGGTTTTTGATAACTGACATATAAGTGGGTTTGTTGCCCAGTCCCAGGATGGCAAAAACAATGTTGGAATGGTTGGGTTTGGATTTGTTTGCCTTGAAAAGGAACTTGACGTGATCCATATTATTTCCTGATCAGGGTTTGCATTGGCCCCTGGTACAGGTTCAATTGAGATTGCGTCAAATTTTGAAGAATTTGACCTACCGAAACTTGAGGAGTACCTTATGAAAATGATTGAGAAGGTAAGGAACCTTGTATAGGTAGACGAATCGAGATCTAGGAGAACCAGACACTATTGGAATGAGTTGTAAATGTTAGATCACATGTATTTGAGCTTGTTGAGGTGCTGACGGATATGTAGGAATTTGTGATGAAGATGGTACAATTTTAGGATTCAACAATCGATCCCAATATGAACCAGGTTGTACCGATAAAGTAGGTTTCCAAACACTGGAAGCCATTCCAAGATAAGGAGGACTATAACTAGGTGGATTACCATATTGAGGTATATCAACAATAGGTTCCCCCCTGCCATGGGAAGAGGGGATGATGGAGGCAACTGCGATCCAGATGGAGGATACACAACATATAGAGGGTTGGGTTGTTAAGGGTAGCTTTTCCAACTGATATAAGGGCCAGCCTGCTGCTCTATTGTAGGTGTGGGTAGAGGAAGAGGAGCAGACTGTGATACATTCATAAGAGAAGTACTAGACATTATTCCCAAATTGGATGTCATTGAATAGGTCCAAGGACCAGAAGCCACACCAGAAAAGGTACCGAAACTGATAGTCAAGTAGGACAGAAAGGACATCATATAAATGAGCTTCTGGTGATGTTACAAACATATATGGGGATGTGACGCTTGATGTCTCAACTATAGTGGTGGACATAGACTAGTAATTTGAATTAGTTCCATTCATGGTTAACAATCCCAATGAAAATTTCCACGAGAGATCCATGGGTAGGCCCAAAGAATCAGGTAAAGGAGTTTGTGTTTGAGGTTAAGGAGACATAAGAGGATCAATTTGATAAAAATGAAGTACTTCCCAATGAAAGGGAGTAGAAGGACAAGGCTCTTCTTGAGGGATCTCTTCAATACTCAAAAGTTCGTATGGAAGAGGTTCATCATCAGGCCCAAGATATATTGGTTATGTCTGAGATAAAGGAAGAGACAAGGAAGGTCCTAAAAACCTGGATAAAGATGGTTGAGGCTCCTTAGATTAATTAACCTTAGGAAATAGAGTTTTTGACTCAGAGAGATCAGATTCAATGCCCTCAGGTAACAAAGTTTCAACGACTTATGTTTCAATTTTTTCAATGTCACCAATAGGAACATATGTAATCTTAGGTTCAAAACTCAAAGGGACTAATGATTCTGGCTAATCAATATTGGGAGGAGGGCCATAATTAATTCCATATGTTCCTCATTCAGTAGTTTGTGTTTGTCTATGTCTAGGACGATGATTAGGAGTATCCTCTGGAGGAAGTGGAGTCTTATTTTGCATTCTATGCGAACGACGTGGAGGGGGATTGTGTTCTTCCACATTGAGAAATAAATTTTATTAACACAAAAAGAAATAAATAAAAAACAAGGTAATCTAGGCATAAAGGATTACCAAGCAACCATGAACTGCAATATACACTTTGGCGTACCAAGGACTTAATGTACAAGAGCCATTCTCCCCGAATGTTGTGTTCAGTGTATCACAATATACAAGGTGGAAGACTTGGTTACCTATGGATGGATAGAAACCTATTAGGGACTCCAAAAATATATGCAATGGTACGTGGAACTACAGTCCGTAGTAGTGTTGTCTAATGCATAACCATTCGATGAGAGCATTCCCATATACTTTACATGCTTGGATTTCCGCCAATATACTCGAAGGTATGTGGAGTACGGTCCTATACACTCATGTACATGGAACAAGATTTCACCCCCTAGATGCAATGTTGGCAACCAATGACAACTCCTACTTTTAACCACGTCAGAACACTTCTCTAGCCTAGACCTCTAAATTTTTGTGTTAATGTTACAAATGCTCCTTAGGTTGATTCAATAAATTTTATTGTTTATCTTTGATTATGTCTCAGTTTTAGGACTCACCACGAATGTCACCTAAATATCCTAAAATGAAAATTTAGCATGCGAAAATAGAATTTCTTTCTCTTTCAATGAAAATCTAACTAAGGAAGGGAAGAAACAATCAAGATTCAACACACAGTATGCAACAAAAAATATGAAAGATGCAATTTCCTTTCGAATGCAATTGTTCCTATGCTAATGCACATGCAATACCCTGAATTTTGATGCAAAAGTTTTCTTTTGACCACACTTTATTTTCAAGATGAAGAAAAATAAGATGTAAATGTTCAATTATTGATTCAATTACACTTTTTAGAATGAGGACTAAAACAACAATTCATCCAAGTGACCAACAACCAAACGAAAACAATTTACAAGCAACAAAGTGATAAGAACAAAGAAAAAAAAAAACCAATTCTTACCAAAGGAAAATAACACAAATTCAAATAAAACAAAGGCTTTAGAGAGACCACAAGACACTGAAGACTTAGGGAAGTTCACCTAGAAGTAGGCTAACCAAATATAGGCTTAAGAACCAAGGCAGAATTCATGCAAAAATAGGGGCCAACGCTGGTACAAAAGAGGCACCAATGTGTTGCAACGTTGGTACAAAGTGGGACAGGGTGAGGTGCAATCTTATGTCTAAGATGCAGGGGGTGGTGCGTTGGGCTCGAGAAAGAGAATTCTGACACAAAAATTGTAAAAAAAAATCTCAATGAAATCACTTCCTAGGTTTGTTCTTGGTTGGATAATACAACAAAGGTATGTCAAGGAGGTAATCAAACACAATGGACAAGGAAACCACCAAGGGAGTTCTTCGTCCCCAATGGAGTCGCAAATTTTTTATACAAGATTTATGATTGTGGACAAAAATATCTGCCCTAGGTTAGTGGATAACCTAGAACAATAAAGAGACAAGGAACATAATGCTTTTCCTTAAAGTAAATAGAAGACATAGCGAGGCCTGCCTGGAATCTTTCACACACTTTGCTCCATCTTTAGCTTGGAAGCTCCAATTCCAGCTCCAAAGGCCAAAATTAGAAAATGTATAGTCAAATAACACAATCCAAGAAACTACGAGATCTATGAAGTATCATCTAAGCACTTCATTCAATAGATCAACATGGTATTGAAATAAGTGAAATAACAACATCACATATAGGAAAACAATGAATTATTTGCATTAATATAAATGGAAGGAGATTACAACCATAAGTAACAGTTGATATTGTAGAAGAGGTCCTCCAAGTTGTTGACTTGTCCTTTCCTTGTCACAATATGCACCTCCAATCACCCTAAATGCATGAGATTATGACCACTCATTACAATAGCATAAGGGAAAAATCACTCTCCAAAAGCCAACCCCCAACCACATAGAAGGTTGGGAATATATAGAGAAGTAAGGTAAGTTGAGAGTTCTTATCCAATTACCAATCTAGGGTAAGAGATACACCTTTGATGGAGGGATAGGATCAAAGGATAAGTGGTGAAAACTCCAATGTAGGGAAGGATAGGATCTGAATGTTTTATCCAAGGTAAGTAGTCGAAACAACTTCTAGAAACTCCTAGAAGGGGAAACCTTCAGAATCCCAATCATTCTCCAAGATTTATAGAACTAACGCAAGTGCAAAGGGGAGCAACCTATTGGTTACTAACATAGTCCATAATGGAGAAACCTATTGGTGAACGCAACCCAGTAGGATTACAGGGAGCATTGGTCCTCAAATTGACTCAAATGATGCAGTTTAGGGCTGAAATTATGGGAAATGAAAGGTACATGCTTATGGAATTGTGAAAGATGGTGATAAGGGGGAATAGGATGTTGATTGATCCCATTAGTAGGCTCAGTGATTAGATGTCACAAAATGGGTTATAACAAGTACTTATATAATAAACCATCATAAAGGCATTGCACTAATGTTGTAAATGCATGGGCGCAACTCTAGGCATTTGTGGAAGTATTGGGGTTGTATTTTTACTAAAAAATATTTGACTTTGTGAGTGCCACATATTTGAAGGTGGTTTGAAGGAAGCAATCATTCTGATAGTTTGAAAGAAGTGCCAATTATGACAGTTTGAGTTCAAGGAAGTGCCTAGTCTGACAATTAAAGTTGAGAGAAGTGCCAAATTAATAATGACATAGTAAAGGATGATTGAACATAGGTAAATAATTAAATAGATAATTGTGATAGAGCATAATTCAAAACAACAAAGTGGAAACTTAGAAGAATATGATTATAGAGCAAAATTCAAAGAAGCAGTGGATATTTGAATAATAAGACCTAGAGAAGAATTCAAAGAAGTAGAGTGTATGTTTGAAGAATAAGTTTACATGATAAATAATGGAAGGGATTGGTGTCTCCTGTAGGTTGGTGCATACAAAGCAGTAGGTGTGATTAGTGTATGCTAGATGTTGGTGCTTGTAAATTAGAGGGGATTGTTGTTTCATGTAGGTTGGTACCTTTAAATTATTGTAACAATAGGCTAGTTCCTACAAAGAAATATCATTTAAAGAGGTTTTGTGGTTTTCTTCTAAAATGATTTCCATGTATATATTGTATTTTGTGTTTTTCTTATTAGATTTATTTTTATGGTGCTTGATTGTTTAAATAAGTAAAAATTATATTATATTGATTCACCATTGCTCTTAGTATAATTGTAAATCCAATAGTTAGAATCAAAATAAATGACTAAATAACTAGTGTATAAGTTAAATGTGAATATGTAAAACCCTTAGATTTCTAGATATATGAAATTTGAGCCCTTCCAAGTCTAACATTTTGGCATGTAACACCCTAAAACATTAAACAACCGGTATATAAGATAAATGTGAATATGTAACACCTTTAGTTGTTTGGCCTTTTTCTTGACATATATATGAAATTTGAGCCCTTCTAAGTCTAAAATTTTGGCATGTAGCACCCTAAAACACTAAATAATCAATATATAAGATAAATGTGAATATGTAACACCTTTAGTTGTTTGACCTTTTTCTTGACACATATATGAAATTTGAGCCCTTCTGAGTCTGAAATTTGCACCTTGATATGATTTTTTAAACTCCTGAAAACTTCATAGTTTGAAACTCACTAAAAGGATATAAGAAATTTTTCAAAATGGCTTGTTTATGACTAATTTCAAGATTAGTCAAAAACCATAAAATCCACAAGATATATCTCATAAAATATAATGACTCAAAATATGAAAAAAATTCAACATGTACATGTCATATCAAAATTTTCAAAATTTAAGTGTCTGAAATACTAAAAATTTCAAGATGACTATTTTAAAAATTATTTCAGGATTGATTACGGATCTTATTATCTATAGAATATATCTTTGACATTGATATATTGATATTGCTCCTCTATTGCCACAAAATTTCAATCTCTCAAACTTTCTAGAAAAAAGCTGTAGTGGAATTTCCCAGATGAGTCATTCAAAATTGAATTCAATATTAGTGACAAACCCTATCTTCCATAGGCTACACATCATAATGTATAATGAACCAAAACTTGACATTTTTACCAACTAAACATTGATATTTCAATTTAGTATTCTTAAAATTTCATGGTTTGAAACATCCTAGAAAAAGAGTTATGGAAAAAATTCTAAGATGACTTGATCGAAGGAGAAAAAGTCAAGGATCATAGCTCTAATGCCAAATTTTATGAAGAAAAATCCTTGAAAGTGATAAAAATTCAAATGAAGAAAATCCACTTATAGGGAATACTTCATTTTACAATGAATACAATGTACAAGACAGGATGAAATCATCCTCTCTCTCTATGTCTGTGTGTGTGAGAGAGAGAGAAAGAGAAATTGTACAATCAAATATTCTCGCCAACCTACTAATATAACATTAGAAATGTAATAACTCATATCTAGAGAATAATAAGGGGTTTTACACTTAACACATCCCATTGTAAATGTATCATTCTCCCTATAGATCCATTTTCTACCAACTACATAATGGGATGTGTGGTAAGTGGTGATGTCTAGGGTTTTCACTTCCTAATACCCCATCTCGTTGGTTATAAGTTACTACTATTAAATTGTATTGTAATATTTAATTAATTTTCAAATAAAAAATATATTATTCATTTTTTAAAGTTTGTTTCCTAAAACATCAATGCGGCATTATCTTCCATGGTTATATTTGGTATATCACACTTCTTTACTCCACTTTAAGCAATTATTATATTATTTTGTTCATTTTTTATATCCTTTCATTTCATAAAGAACAATTTTCATGCTTGCGCCACACATTTCAATGGTTTCATTATCTAAATTTATAACTTTCCTTGTACCATCTGTTTATTATTTGTAACATTATTTATCTATCTAATACACCTCTATAAAGTTAGTTTCCTTGGATGCATTGTATTTTTAATGTCATATTATGTTGTAACACAATAGGTGGGGTTACCTTTTTCTTATCTTATTGGCTCAATGGGGTTGTATATTTTTCTTGGTAATCTAAATTTCATTTGATATTTCCTTCAAATACATGTTTAGAAAGATATCATGAGCCCCTGATCTACTACAAGGGAGACCAAACTAGTGAAAATGCAAAAGGATTTTTTCCATTAGATGTTTGAAATCGAAATTTTTACAAAATATGATGTTTTGTTTATGATTAAAACTGAAATTTTCTATCAAACTATTGTGCCTAGGTTGGAAATATATAGGGTAAAGATAAAAACTAGTAAACCAAAAAGCTATCATGAAAACTATGAAGAAATAAAGATCCACACCTCAATGGGGTCTTTTGCAAGTTTTTTGGTGTTCATGGATTAAGTGGTAGAGCTAGTTATGCTTCTAGGTGTTCCATTCCTCAATCCAATTCTTTCATTTACACTTGCATCTAATCAAGTATAAGTATAATTTCATCGCTGGTATCATTATGATCCAAGAGCACCTTGCCTAACAATATCTTCATTTTCCAATAGATGTCTTTCATATGCATGCAATGGTTATGTTTACCTCTGGTGTGCCATATATTTGGAATCCATGTAGAAATATATAAGATACTTTTAGAATGATAAATACAAATACATCATGTCTATTGACCGGCTTCCCATTCTAATTCTTGAAGTTCATGTTGAATCGCAATGTAAATTTGGGCATGGAATTTCCTAGCTAAAAACTCAGCATTGAATCTAATGCATAAACCTCCTCTGGCTCCATAATAATAAGCCCCTCTTATGACATGACCTCGCTACCTTGGCATTTTTAAGGCTAAGATAAGGTGTTGAAAATGGGAGTGGAATATGCTAGGGGAGAGAATATTCAAAGTGCTGAAAAGATAGAATGATGAACATGAAAGAAAGTGCTAGGTCCAAGGCCACTTGGAATACTTTCACAATGTTGTGTAACTCCAACAAAGGAGGAGTCACTCTAAGGTTGGAGGCTAGAACCAGTAAATTTTCACTTGAAAGTGGAAACAACAAATATGACGTGTATGAGATATAGAGGTCATATGTTGTGTGTTCAAATAATCCTCTTGTACTAAGTGCATTGAATAAGGGAAATATGTCACCGTCAGTGTTGTTATAACTTTATTTTTCACTCTATTATAGTGAGAGAGACCCAAGCTCATCTTCGCTTAGTCCCTAGATAGAATGCATCTTGTTTCACCTTTGCTTTTACTTATGTGGGATTTATTCCATGTTAAAAGGGTGGAATTGAATGATTAAGTAATTTCTCATAAATATTTTTCAAAATTTTATAATTATGAGAGAATAATTATTTCATGATACAATTAAAAAAAATCTCATATTTGAGAAAAATGTTTCTAGAGTTTGTCATTCCCAAGGAGATCAACTTGACCCACTTGTGTATGATTTGTCTAGGGTCCATTATTGTAGAAGTTTCGTAACTTCTCAATCCCCTAGGTGTCTAGATATATTCTCTCAGAGGATAGAATGAACCTATATGATTGCAACAAGAGGAAATGGCGTAAGATCTAGTATCCATGTTATAGCGTGGGAGATTTTATACATTGGGACAAACAGACCATGTTGCAATTTGGAGGAGAGGAGCTCATTTCTTGGGTATATTATCTTGTGTATTTTCTATTTTTGATTAATGAAAGTTCCTGATTCCATTCCCTTATATGATGTTTGCATTATGTGTTCATGTATATTTCTTTCATGTTAATATGCCCTTTGCAGATAGCATGTTTGCTTTGATTGTTGGTGCATGTGTGAAAATCTAGTGGATCATGATAGGCAGGAGTAATATATTCAAGTTGAAATGGGATCTCTGGCATCGAACACAACACCCTACACTGACTTGCGACATATCATGTGCATTTCATGAAACTAATTATTAAGAATCTTATACATGAATGTTATGTGTGCTTAGGAATACAATATATTGAATTTCATTTCTCTTTGCACATATACACACACCTTCTTTTGGGTAGATTCTGAGCTAATCTATTGGGTTGAAAGTAGCCTACTTCTACTACCTGAGATTCTCCTATAACAAGTGTGATGAAAAAGAATAATTGCAACCAAGTCATGAGACGAATTGAACCATAATTATTGCATCCCCCATGTGCATGGAGGCAACCCACGTGACCAACATCAAACATGTTGAAATCATTTGTGAGATATGCTCATTCGATTAATTAGGGGTGGGATGGTGTGGCACCTCCTCCCCATTCATTGTTTGGTGGGATCGTTGTTATGCCTCCCTCCCACCTATCATATCTCATGTCACCCCATACAAGGAGCTCAATGGGGTTGTATTACCCAGATGATAATATTTTTATTGTGAAATGTATCCTTTGGTTTTGGGATTATTTTTCTCACTTCCTTAGATTAATGGAAATAAAAAGATTTTAGGTTCTAGTAGGATTCCCACGAATAAAAAAAACATGTTCTATTTTCCATCAAGCTTTCGTTCAATAAGATGGTTTTCCTTCTATTTTTAGATCACACTCACCTCAATTCATGGGTTGCATTAATTAAATCATCACATTATACTTTAGCATTGAACATGTAGTTTATTTTACCATTCTTTTGAAATCTCTAGAAAAAAATAAATTTTATGCCACATACTTTTATTTAAAAAGCATCAAAGAAGAACCTTGTAGACTTTGTGTGCTTTCTTTGTATTGCATATTTATTTGACATTTACACTATAATTTTTGTAAAGGATTAACCTCACAAGTATTTATATCCTATAGATTGATAAGTGTCATAAATAGTAATAAAATGATTGATATGTTTTGTTCTATTATGCTCCCCTCCAAAACATTTTACCATCAACTCTTCCTTATGAGCTTGTGGTTCCGTCATTTTCACCCTATCAACTTGGTACATTCTACTTTCACAAGGATACACAAGTATCTATGATTGGCATAGTCTATATAATTTTCTAAAATATTGGATGTCTCTCTTACCACAATCTCAACACTTTTGCATGAGCACTTATTTTTCCAAGATGAACTTTTACCTATTTGATACATAATAAAAAACGACCAAATGTGTTATACATGCCTCATGACCATCTAGAAACACTTTTTCCACCATAATTGTTAGTTTATTAACATATTATTCCACTTGGTGCATTTGCTTCACTTAAGTGTTTTAATTTTCTCATTGGGTGTTGCATCACCTTTCTTTTTTCAATTACATGCAAAATATGTCTTTGTTATGAATAATATGTTTCCACAAGTGTTTCTTTTATTTAATATGAATGTTCCTAAAATTTTATTGTTCGGAATTAGAAACATTAAGAGTTCCAGAGTTCAGTCAATTCATCTTCTTACCAGTAAGTAGTATAAAATAAAAATGGACGAACATAGCCAAGAAGCATTGGAACTTATGACAAGCAATCTCAAAAAAAGATTGATCCATATAATAATAATTTGTTAAAACGACAACAATTTCAACTGATTATAAATGTTGGAGGTGCACCTTCCTTTTTTTAAATTTTCACCATGGAAATGATTTTCTTCCTTGGATTTAACTATGTTAATTCCACTCAAGAGTACTTGTATGTACTAAGTGGCTTATAAAAAAAACCTCCAAAAATAGACCAATGGATTTCGATAATAGCTTCTTTGGTTTCCAAGTATAATTACCTATTTAAAAGTTAGAAATATTTCATGGCAAACTTTATTGATAATGATATACTTGCAATTGTTTTAAAAACAATCTACTTATTTTGTAACATTGGTCATCAAAATATTGCCAATCATATAATGAAGTAGAGGTTATTCTCTCATTGTGACTAGGATTTCCTATCCATTGTCACTTTTCTTTAGGTGATTTTATCATGCTTGCAAATTGTTGAGTTTCATTTCAAATCTGAGGAGCGCAACTGTTGTTTTTCCTCAAGAGAAGCCAACAGATCACAATGTGTAGATTTGAGGTTTCCTTTGCATTTTCATAATGGATGTCCCTTCTCTTAAGGGAAATCCCATATCTAAAAATAGAAGATGCAACAAACGATCATATGTCATTCCGAAGTTGGGCATAGGTTCTTCTGTGGCACCTAAAAATATTTATATCTTGAAGGAGAGAGGATTAATGATTAAATTTATAATAAATAAATTTATAAGGCTTTGGTCTAGTCCTAACATTATCTTCAAATGGATTGAAAATAACTAGGGTGATCATGATCCCATTGCAATGTTTTAATGTGGTAAAGGTTTCATTATTTTTAGTTCTAAAAGAAAAGAAATCAAGGATCTAATCTTTAGATCTAGTCCATACTTCATGGGATCAAAGCACAAACTCCTATCCCACCGGACCTTTTATTTCAATCCAAACATGGAAATATCTTTCACTTCGATTTGGGTTAGAATTTCACACCTCCCTATTTTCTTTTGGGCCAAGGCTGCCTTCAAAATAATTAGAAACAAGGTAGGTCATTATATAACCCATGCAAAGCCTAAAGGTGGCATTCCAACTTATGTAAGAATATGCATGGAAATATATTGTTGATAATGGATTTTCTAAGGCAATCGAGCTTGAATTTGAGAGTTATATCCATATTCAATCTCTTGATTATGAATAGATTCATTTTAAATATAACACTTGCCATGAGTATGGGCACTTTTCAAAATGTTGGCCAAAAATCATTTAAAATTTCATTTTTTTTGTTTAATGCAAAGTTTTAATCTAGCTTTTTGAGGTGTGACGAGATAGATTTTTCAATTTTTAATGGTGATTACTAAATATTCTTTGCATTTTTATAGCTATTTGGGTAGTTAGACTCTTGTTGTTACTTTTTCCCTTCTAAAATAGAAGCATTTTTTAACTTTGCTCAATGCTTAAAGCAAAAAGAGAGAAGATTATATAGTTCTATAAGCTTCAAAATTTATATAATGACATTCTTTTTAAAGATGGTGATAAAATGTTACTTTTGAATTTTTTTGGTTGGTACTAATGCTTTGTACTTATTTTTTAAGTAAATTCTTTTTTTTTTCCCAAGAAAAAAGTTTCTATATTCATATTTCAAAGCTGAAATCTATTGGAAACATAATCCTTACGGGATTATGTGAAATTGTATTATTCACTTGAGAGGAAGAAAAGAATCCTCAAGTCAACACAAAAAAAGCATGTGAAGACCAAGGTACCTCTTTCACAAAACTATGCCTTGTAAACGTGAAGGGAAAGGAGATCCTGGCAGTTTCTAGTTGTAACCAAGATCATATATGTATTACTTTCAAAACTTTGTGCAATCATCAAAAATGAATGTATAGATTACCCTTCATGAAAGGCCACTAGTAAAAAATCAATTTAATCACCTTGAAATAACTTGTCTTAAAAAATTCACTAGGACTATATATAATAAAGTAGTTGTTGAACATCCATGAGGGTCAATATAAAGTGGAACCCATAGAGTCTATTCCCACAATTATTCTACTATTCAAAATCATGACATTGCTTATGATGGCCCCATAATAAACCACCCTACTCACTATAATGTGAGCAAGGCACACAAATATCATAAAATCTTCGTATTATTTTGTTTAATGTTGTATGAGGGAAGTATGAAACATATTTGAAAAATATCACCTTGAACAAATGATTCATGTTAGTTTGAATAACTTTTGAGAAGGATAATTTCAATGTATCCACACTTATCTTTGGCCCATTTATCAAAATTTCCACTATAGCAAGTTTCTTTTGGCCTCCTCTTTGTGATGGTATGTTGATGGCAACAATTTCTTATATATGTTCATGAGTTCTATTGTAAACACATTCGATCTCAACCATAATACCAATAATAAAATTGTGAGCATCTTAGAGAGATTTTTGAGTCCTATGCTCATGGGGTCAACCTTGTAGCCACATTACTTATCTCTCCAAAAACAAAGTGATTCAACCTTTCACATTGAGTTCTTATTTCTCTCAAATTTGCAATCATCAAACAAGGTAAAACATCATCAGACCTCAAGTAGTGTTGGTTCGATCATTTTCCATTATTTCCTCTCCCCTCTGTCTTCATGACTTGTTCCTTGCTAGGAGGATAGTCTTGCAGCAATATCTCCTATTGACTTTTGTTATCCATACAACATGTCAACACTCAATCTCCTTGAGTAGGGTAACTAACCAGCCTTCGAAGGTCTGGTTCATATGCTCCCACCAAGTGCACATAATGTATCATTTAGCTAGTTACAAATTTAGATTAAGCAGCAATTGTATTTTATCATGAATGTATACTAGAGGGACACTATGAGGGTCTAGATATAAGATACAGTATCATACTACATGAACTACAGTCGTGAGAGGTACCAATAAGCAGAGAAGAAAGACGATGGATATGCAGAGCTAGGATGAACATGCACAGGAGATGGAACTAGGCATGGGGGTGTCGAACTATGTAAAAGTGATAGAATAAATTCTCAAGACTATAGATAATGGAGGACTAACCTTTAGAGACTCCCTCAAATGCTACATAACGGATGTACAGACAAAGAAACAATTGAGGAGATGTCAGACCAAAGTAGATGGAAGTTCTAGTAGTGTCTAGAGAACACTTAGGCTAAGTAGAGAAATGGTAGAAACCCTAGGAAAGGAAAAAAGTGTTGGCTAAGGAAATGCTAGACCAGGGAGGCACATATTTGACATGGTTAGAATGGAAAAATTTTCATGGAGCACCTATGTGAAGGGAGACCTTAAAATTGTAGCTCATAATCAATCAAGTAGGACAAGAAAACTCTTGTTGTGATACCACCATTAGAACACACACATAAATGCAAGAGGATTAGATAAGCATGTGATTATTATGATCCTTACACCTTAAATATGATAAGAAAGAAATAAGTATAGTCCTCTTCGAGGGGAAAACCTCTTTTTACAATGAACACAATGTACACAACAATATTCAAATATTAGGATCATCGAATATTGTCTTATACATTATATTCATTGTAAAAGGAGGTTTCCCCTCGAAGAGGACTGTAATTATTACTTTCTAATCATTCCTAAGGTGTAAGGATTATAATAATCACATGCTTATATAATTCTATTACATTTGTGTGTGTTTTCTAATGGTGGTATCACAAAAAGAGTATTCTTGTCATGCTTGATTGATTGTGAGCCATAATTTTAAGGTCTTCCTTCACTTGGGTGCTCCACGATGGATTTTCCATTCTAAATGTATCTGCCCCGTCCCACATTTACCCAAATTCACAAGATTGCTAGGGTAAACATGAGACAAGTATCACTATGACATGAACCAACCTCCAAGTTCTAGTTATGGAAGTGGGGGAAACACAGTGACACTTATAGACATCCTACAGGGATTACAGATCATCTAGGAGCTAAAGAAACACCCCAAGTGGTCAATCCCTGAGCTGGAACCTTGTTTCTTAAACCTAACACCCCAATTGCATGTATAACAAGGAAAGGGTGCAATTATATGCCTCTAACTTCACGGATAGGCTTGCTTCAATGTGGTTATGGCCTAAATTTCCCATATCTAAGCATGTGGTCCTGATATTTGTGCCACCTTTTCAAGCTAACCTCTAGACCACTACCTAGAATTGCCTATAAATTTCCATAATCATAAGTTACATGATGACAAAGCTAAAAATTTAAACTCGATTCATAAACTTCACCTAGACTTATTAGTCCATAACAAACATATGGAAAACATGTAAGCTACAATTAATTTATGCATATTTGATCATAAGATGATAATCTTCATCTAAGAATCAACAATAAATCTCTAATCCCTCTCTATCTAGTTGCAATAACACTTGTTAGTTCATGCATTAATCAATCATTCAATAACTTATCAAAAAATGTCAAGAGACATAGACAAAATCCATCATATAAATAACATATAACCAATAAATACCCAACATAGAAACTATGGAAAATCAGCCATAACATCACCATCATAAT
Organism: Pinus taeda; assembly: GCA_000404065.3. Classification (NCBI taxonomy): domain Eukaryota; kingdom Viridiplantae; phylum Streptophyta; class Pinopsida; order Pinales; family Pinaceae; genus Pinus; species Pinus taeda. Next base: position 117,549 of record APFE031604913.1, on the reverse strand, counting down.
CAATACAAATGCTCATAGATCACAATAGGAAAATATTTCACATTAACATGTGAAAATGCTAACCAAGTTAGGGAATTCCACGTACCACCCCACCGTAGATTAGGTTGAACCAAAACTCTCTATTTCAACCAATCATCCTCGTGCCATATTCCAAGCATGAATGTGGTATCTCATGGATTAAACCAAAACAAACCAACCAAGGCTTCTAGAGGTCAAACCACCTCAACCCTCAACCATAATGGTTCCACCTCTACGGTCTAGAAATCATTAACATCAACCAGATTTCTCTCTACCAAAGTGGTCTAGGGCTTCATGCACTAGTAACTCAACCCACAACCTTCCAGGGCCCTAAAGTGTTTGTTCCAACCATGGCTCTAGGGACTAGTAACTCAACCCACTAAGGGCTCCAAAGTTTTTTTCCTAACCAATGACTCCAGGAACTAGTAACTCAACCCAAGTTATTCTAGGGCTTCCAGAGCATTTGTTCCAACCCACAACCATAAGGAACATGAGAACCAATCATAAAAACAAGTGGAAACCCCACAACACCATGGCTATCTGTGAAATGGAAAGGCAAGGTTGAAACCACTATAAATCCAGGAAAATCTCCATGCCAATGACAACATTTAACCACAGAATCACATGCATATACCATGCATCCAAAAATTGGAAAAGAAATTGTTGATTTCTGGTAGCATCGGATGTGATGTAAGCCTCAAAATTTGCAAGGAGGCTAGGGCACATGTATTCTAGAATACACAGAAATCGTTTTGGGAAATTCCACTTGGAGAAGGTTTTATTAAAATAAATAATTATTTTAAAATGGATGCCTAAGTATAAACTTAGGAAATTAAAATAATTAAAGGGTATTAATTAAACTGGGGGTGAAACTTCTAGAAGAAGACGAGGATCAAGCTAAAATGATCTGAGTCATTGATTAGAATATGATCTAGGTTGTTGGTTCTCAACGAGAAGATTATAAGAAGAGGCTTAATGGGAATTTTGAAGATACATTGAGTAAGAGATCAAGAGATCAATTCCTAAAGAGACCAACGCAATAGTTGTCGGACAAGTGATCAAGGTGATTTCTTATAGTGAGGGGCAGAGATAGTTTCTGGTTGGAGAGTTTCCTGATGCGGGGATACATCACAAAAAAGGTGGAGAGATATCCAGAAGAGTCAATGTAGAGCCACGTTGGGTAGTGTAGGGCCATGCAGAGGTAGCACAAAGCTTGAGAGGAGTACCGAAATTTGTTGGAGAATCGAGTTCCAGGTCCAGAAGCCGGGGTGTGAGACCAGGAGGGCAGAAATTCGAAATTCCATAGGCAAATCGATCAACCAAAGGAGTGATAGAGTCCCTAGAAGCTGTGATGTAGAGCATCACAGTGATTGTGTAAAAACTGCACAGAGGCAGCTAGGGGCTAGCCATTCAGTGGTTGGAACAGTGTTGGATCGCTAGTGATAGTGTGAGGTATATCTCACTCATCTCTTTGTCAGTCAGATTCTCTGTATTGGATAGCCAACAAGGCATCCAAACATTGTATTCAAAAATTACTACTTAATAATACAAACCCTTAGTTGTTGCATCAGTTTTCCCACATTGGGTTTTTCAGGGACATTGGTCCAAAAATAACATTGTCACTTGTGTGTTATTTCTTTCTTGATCAAATTCTTGTTTCCACATATTATTTAAAGTTGTGAGGCTGCAATTGTATTTACTTCGATATGTATAGTAGAACACAATAAATTGTTGGGTTGTGTTATATTCTTTCCACATAGTTAACAGGGGGTTTGAGGGGTACCCGTAACCCCACTTTATGGGGTCTGGGGCAGC